>BGPR01006694.1:20238-77797 GCA_013235015.1 Araneus ventricosus | reverse complement strand
GTTAATTTCTTGAGAACAAAGAAAATGTGACTAACATCACTGTAACTTAAACCCTTCCAATTGTAACTTCTCAACGAAACTTAAGGTGGGTGAGTTTGTTACTTTTTTGCAACTTACTGTATTTAACAGATAACAAGCAACAATAGCTATACTTAGTTCATTTACAAATAAATTAGGCAATTCTTATTGCAAAACTGTAACAATAGCCTGACATTTTATTCAAAAGATCAACTCCATATATTCCAGAATTATATCTAAGAATGAAATTTTGTTGTTGTATATGCACTTTTTGTTTTGTGTATGAGAATATAGTTTAGGATTGAAATACAAAGGTATACATACAGTTCAAAGAAACAACCACTACAGAGTTATCATTCCAACGGGATATAAACATTAATCCATCAACTGATAATCAAATGATACCAGAATATAGATAAAATTGATATTTTCTTTGCCCAAATTAGGGGATTCCCCTTCCCTTCTCATTTTCCGGTGGAAACTCACAATAATAGAAATTCCTTCTTTCACAGAATAGTAACTATAGGCCAATGTTCTGAGTTGGAAATATGCAAGTGTAATAAACTATAGCAAATTCATTTTTTATTGACATTATATGTCATGTGTTTTTAGTAAAGTGGACCTTTTTAACTATCTCCACCAACTTAAAAAAAATTTGGATTGTTTAATTTTATATGAGTTTTTATGTTATGTAAGAAAAATGTCATGTTAAAATGTAAAAAAAGGCCATTATTAATAATTTCTGCATATCATCGAATCTGCATCTAAAACATGATTTTTATATCACAAAAATCAAGGTTTCGTTCACTTATAAATAACCAATTTTTCAAATTAATATGCTTGAAATTTCATTTTTTAAATGAATTTTCAATTTGATATTCCCATCAGGGAATACTGGTCTGTACACAGTTAAACATACCAAAGTATATTTAATTTTGTGTCATTCAGGTATTAACCCCTTAATTGACAATGAAATTCTATGCAATTTGCTCCACAGTGTCACATGACCCACCTTTACAGTAGCACCCCTCTCCCCTATTCTAAGATGCGGGCATGTCCCAAATGAAGACCTGTTCAAGGCCAATATATTGCATTCCAAAGACTGGGACTAGTTGTATGATTAATAATAAATTGAAGATGAAGGTATTTGGTAGAGGTGTATATACACACCCTCGACCATGGCATTAAACGGTTAATATGTATTACACAGAAGCCTATAAAAACGAGAACTCTTAATACATTATTATCATTCTGAAATTTACCATTACAGAAACAAACAAAAATAGATGATTGAAAGACATTTCTGCATGTTCAGTATTTTCGGCCATTTTTTAAAAACTATATTTATACAAATTAAATAAAACCATGTCGACATTTTCTGGGGCTATGAACTGTCAACAAGAAATGAATCTCTACTCACTTAGTCCGTAAGTAACTTTTCCCTCAGCATGAGCTGATCGTAGCTCAGTCACAAGTTGAGCGCTGTCATAGCCACCATTATCACAGATTATGGTTGGAATCTACAAGAAATTTAAAAATTTGCCATCAAAATCTTTCATTTTTAGAAGAATTTTTACACATATATAAATCAGCATTCATCTATCTATACACATGTGAAGTTGAAGAATTCAGGATTCCAAATGAACATGATCTTTTATCCATTACCTAATGACTTTAGTCACCATTTTCAATATTATTGTATATTCATTAAAGTTCCGTTAAAATCCAGCATAATTACTGCTAAGAGGAACAAAAAAGGATTCTAAACTTTTGTTCTGGAGTGAAGCAAAAGAGAAATGAAAAAAAGAGAGGGAGTTTGGCTTACATTGAATGCATTGCAGAGTCTAATTTGCTAATTCTGCATTTCAAAGAAGCTCACAATGTAGTTCAGTTTAGACAAGAACTTTCGATAAAGAAGAAGAAGAAAAAAAAAAACTTGGAGGGGGGGAACCTTCAAATTTAGATTACATTTGGATATTTGTAATGAAACTTCTATGAACACAATTAAATTTAATATCATACTTATTGCTAACCAATTATATATAATAAATAATTATAACAAATGATGCAAATAAAGCTGATTAATAAACTCAATATAAATCAGATAAATTTTCTATTAATAAAACATGTTCTACTGTGACACAATAGATTGGGGTCACTCATTGTTAGTCCAAAAGATTTTGTATTTATAAACATATGTATAGTAAGATTATAATGGCTTTATCCGTAAATGAAAAAATAATGTAGACCAAAAATTCAACAATGTAATCTTGCATGGAAAAAAAATTTTGAAAGCAATATTAAATGAAAATATATCAACGAGTTAAATGGCATATTAAAAGATTTACTAGAAACTATATTGTTTTACAATAAAAAATGTTAACCGAATTCTTCTTAAAATTTAAACTAGCTCATAAGTTTCTTTATTCCTTTTATAGCATGCAATAGTGAGTTTTTATAAACGCTGAAATTTCATTAAGTCATTCTAAAAGTTCACTGACAATTCTTATAAGAAAATAAACATTCACATAATAAACTATTAAACATTGCATTGCCTTTCATCTAGAAATTAAAAATGGTTTGTAAAATTATGTTAATAGAAATAGGCCCTAAATGATACATTGTGACAAGCTGCTACTAAAATGCTCAATTTCCACTTTGTGTTTGTTTCTAACTACTTCATATTTTTTAAGGATAGGCTTTACAATCAATAATTGTGAAGCATAGCAATTATTAATTCCTAAGTATATAATCTTGCAATTAATAACTGCAAACAATACAATGATAAATGCTAATTAAACACAATAAATTTAATACCTGAAAATACATTTTAGAAAGAAAGAGATAATAAGATATGTACCTGCATTAAAGCTCTAGCATATGCCTCCATAGCTAAAGATTCCTTTCCAGATGTCTCGGACGCCTTTGCCAGAACTCGTCGGGCCATCAGCATTTCCGTGCATCCGCCTCCAAGTGCAATTAGGCTTTCACTAACAGTCGTAACTAATACACAGAGCACGTCGTGCAATGCTCTCTCGGCTTCATTCAGAATTTGTTCGGTAGCACCGCGGAGAACAATGGTGCAGGATTCACCAACAGGAAGTCCAGAAAACTTAAGCAAATGATCCTCTCCAATCATGACTTCTTCAATGCGGTCACAACAGCCAAGCTTCACGGTTTCACAACGCTCAATGTCGGAAACAATTTCACCTCCTAAAATTGAAAAATCATGATGACAAAGATGAAGTGAAATTTTTCTTCATATTAAAATTAAACTAGAAACATATTAACTAAGAAACTTGTTAGTGGATTTACTATTGAGCAGTATCTAATAGATCAAAAAGTAAAGATCTTTTTTTTAAATTTAAAAAGCCAAATTTCCAAAAGTGTGAAAGACATCACAATAACAATCATTGTTCTACACAATATAATACAAAATACAACCGAGATAACAAACCATTAACTACATGTTAAAAGCAATATAATCAAAGTTGTAATGTCAAAGGATGAAAGTTACATTAACTGAAGACACATCCCTGAGAATCTTCTCCCTGCTTTTTTAATCTCTATAAAAACAAAATTCATTATATTTGAACATTATGTTGAATACCATCTGCAACTTATATAGCATTGGCTTTTTAAAAAGGATAAAATATATGCAATTACTTTTATTTGCTATTAAATTCAAATGAAAGGTATAATTTTTAAGGTAACTATGTTATAAAATACAGAAAACCTCAATTTAATAGACAGAATCTGACTACTGTTCTTGAGCATTCCTCACCCTTCTAATCAACTTGAAGCTTCATCCTTTTAAAACACAGTTGTAAAGAGTTGCTTTGTTACTAATATGTTATATACATTAATTATTTTACATTTATAATACAATATTTTAAATATTGTTCATAACCAAATCAAGATTTAACCGACTTTCAATTTTACAAAGAGCCTTTTGCTCCACTTAGTCTATTAAATAAAGAGTTGAACTGTACACGCTGAACAAACATGAACTTATTATTACAGGCATGAAAGTGCAAGCTGTTCAAAAAAACTGAACTCTACGTGAATACAAAATTTACCACAAAATCAACATATATACAGACGGAAAGGCACAAGATGTTACTACTTAAAATACATACAGAACAAGCAATTAAAAGTAGCATATATAAAACTTTACTCGCTATTTTTTCTCTATTTGCACAGAATTTTGATTTTTAAATACCATACAAGAGGTTCAGAGTTCCTTCTATTGTCTCAAAGTTGAACAATAACAGATAGTATCATAACAAAATTGCATACTTTTTAAAAATTAAGCTGTTTATTTAAGGGAGGAAAAAAAATGACAAAAGTGCCTAAGAATATATATTATCATATGCAGTAGCAGATCTTTGTAAT
This sequence comes from Araneus ventricosus, assembly GCA_013235015.1. Lineage (NCBI taxonomy): Eukaryota > Metazoa > Arthropoda > Arachnida > Araneae > Araneidae > Araneus > Araneus ventricosus. Next base: position 73,384 of record BGPR01006694.1, on the reverse strand, counting down.
GCATAACTTGGAACCAGAGGTGTGTGGTTTATAGATTTTTGTATAATACAGATCATTTTGCATATCTCTAAAATTACCTTAGTAAACATGGCCTATTATGCCTGTAACAAGTCATTAGATTACAAGTTAAAATACAAATGATTTTGTCTCAAAAAGATATACAATTTAATTATATTTAATTTTCACAGAAATTAATATTTCAATAAATTAGCAGCAAGTACATTAACACTAGAGTTAAAATTGTTCTCTATTTGTTGAACTCTGAAAATAATCAAAAGAACTTGACATATTATACAATTTTATGTTTTGAGAATTTTCAAATATTGTGCATTTAATAAATTCCTTTAGATACTGAAATTTTTTTGGTGCTGCTTCAACATCTAAATCTATTCTAGAATGGCTGTTGTATTCTGTATTTAAAATATAGGAAATGATTTCTTCATCTCTCGTATGTTAATAATTTTAGGTTTATGATCTGTTGTTAAAAATTTCAACATACAATCTTCATACATGTATACTAACTTATTTTGAATAATGTTTGAGTTCAGCAACTTAAAGATTGTTTAAAAATTGCAATACTTTCTTTAAAAAGCATTAAATTAAGGACAAATATTAAATATTTTCTCAAGCTTAGAATGCTTACAAGGTGTCAATATTTTCTCAATGCAGAATATATACATATTTTTAATGGCAAAATTCAATGTTTACATCTAGTAAGTTATGCATTATATAGATATTAAGTATAAAGATCTTCAACAGTATAAGTAAATTTTTAATTTTAAAATAATTCAATAAAATTAATTTTAATTTCCTTTTCTTTAATTCTTTGCCTTTAGCCATATTTTCCAATCTTCGTTTATGGATAAGCCTGAGCTTGTTTTCTTTCATCTTAATTAAATTACTAGTTTTTATTTTGCTGCAAACGCTGATCTTTACAACTGACAAACGTAACACTAAACATACAGCATGACTTGAATTTGTGTTACGGGATTTGAAGCAACAAAGGCTATTATACCCAACATACAGCATCGCACGTGCGATCCGCCAAACACAAGACAAATGAAAGTAGTAGTAGAAGTTCTTTGCATAACCGTTAGCATTCAACATCGGCGATAGCAGCTCACTGACGTGCGATTTCAACAGCAGGGCGTGACCTACTCGTAGAGCGATCGTCATTCGGCTATACGGGAGAAGTTCCGCGTTCCTCCATTACGCTGTGTGCCAATCACTTAAGGTGATAGATACGGCGCGTAAACCCCTGAGAATGCATCTGTTTACTTTATGACGGAGAAAAAATGGTGTTCGTTTCGGATTCAGACATTGCTTCCACCCCACATTTTTCGGTCACGATTTCTCGACGGTTTTGCATCGATCTCAGAAACAGCCTGAAAGACATTCAAAAAAGCGGATTTCCGCTTAAAAGCGGAAGTCTTTCATGCCTGTTATTACTAAATATTTTACATTTATATTACACTACACGATTTCTAGTGTAATGCAACAGGAGTGGGGAATCTTTTTGCACTGAAATCTGAATTCAGACATCTTTTGAATCAGGAAATTCAGCAGTTGTGCAAATGCTTCAAGATTATGGTTCTGTAATGATTATTATATTACAGACAATTATATTATTTAAATGGAAAGAAACTGAAAATGGCTGCAAGTTCCCCACCCCTGCTAATACACTATTTTAAATATTGTTCATATCCAAATCATGATTTAACTGACTTTCAATTTTACAAGGAGTCTTTCATTCCGCTTAGTCTATTAAATAAAGGTTTTACTGTGCACTCCGAACAAACATGAACTGGTCAGTATTCATATGAAGGAAAACATATTTCTAACTTTTAGGTAAATATTCTGCACGAGATGACTCACCAGTCACAAGAGCCAACTTTTCAACGCCTTCAAAGTCGGCATGCTCAATGGCCATGACACCCGCATCTGCAAACAGCTGCTCGGGATAATTATATATCAACTGCCTGTTGATGAAAACATTTATGTTATGCTTCAGGAAAGCGTCGACCTGAAAAGGATATGCAATGTGTTAACATAATTATTTAGAATACAATAAATTACTTTTTGGACGTAGCATTTTAAAACAGAAAACAATAGGAGGAAAAAAAGACTTGGAAACATTTTAAACTGTATGATTTCGAAATGGGGGATAGACTTTGAAAGAATACATAACCAAAATATTCAAGATTCTCCAATTCCAATATTCAATTAAATATGTAAACAACTCTGAAAATGAGATTCCAAAACAATTTTAAAAGATGTAGAAAATAACGAGAGCAAAATTTTATACATGACAATAATAATAAGAACACAAATATTAGAGAATTCTTAAATTTTCACCTTTTATTTCTCTTTCATGCACAAATCTTACAATTATTTATTAGGGATGAACAAAACAGAAATTTCCTTTCTTTGTAATTATTTGCATTAAATGTTAAGTAGTAAGAGTTGCCAAATTTGCACAGGCAACAGTGCCTTCTTTGGGCCAGTATCGTAACTTCAATTCTATTAAATTGGTAAATTATGTGGTAACGATGTAAATGGGGAGTATAAAATTATTTTTAAGAGAAAGTGTTATGTGGTTGCAGTTACAGAACAAGTGTTTAGATTTAGGTATCATCAATTAGTTATTTAACCTCAATAACCTTTAATTAATTTTAAAGGTTATTAAGACAAATAACCTTTATGCTGTTCTAAATTAAGTAGGATAATATGTTATTATATCCTGAAATATGAAATTTCTTTCACTACAATTTACTATAATCATTTTATGAAAATAGTTTAAATTGAGGTTAGGAGGGGTTTTTTTTTGTGTGTGTAGATTGGACCAAAAACCTACATTTAATGGTTTGAATTAATGGAATTATTATCTTAAACTAAAGAAATAGCTCAGAAAGCAGTTAACACCATTAGTAATCCTCATAAATTGGGAGTTAAAACAAGTCAGCAATTAAATGTCGAATCAAAAATTACAAAAATAAAGGATATGTATCATTTATGAAGAAATAAAAGGATATGAAGAAGTGATACACTGCATGTGAATTTGAGAATCAGAAAATATCTTTGCTTCAATTGTGCTTAACCCCTTCGGGATGGACGCCCGCTGAAGGAAGCGTGCCCACAGCACGAGAGTTGGCAAGCGCAGTCTGTGCCCACCGGCTGAAGCATTTTCTGCCGCTAAGCCTAACATGCATTAAATATCGTCAAAAAAATGTGTTACATAATAATGCATAAAAAGCGTCCTCTACATAGAAATGAAACCATTTTTAAATATGCGGTAAACGATATATTCTAAATCATAAAAATAGTTCATCATAAAGTAAAAATACTTGATTTTTAATAATAAAAAATAAAAATATAGTGTATTTCCCTATAATTGAAAGTACCTAAATAAACACTATATTATTAATGCAAAATTCAAAAATATAGGAAAAAATAAATATTTACATTCAATATTATAAAATACTTCAAGAAAATTGTAATAATTAACTCTACAAAGCCTTCTGAAAAATCTTCTATTTTAGCACTCCACTGACATGACAGAATTGGAATCGATATATTAGTACTATCCTCTTCCAATTCAGAATTTGAAGACTCATAACTATCTAAAGAACTCTAATAATTTATTGCTTTATCATTATTGTCGGAAAAATCCATAGATTTGTCATTTAAAAATTTACATATTTCCTCCTCGGAAAGTTAACGCGGTCTTTTAGCAATAACTGCAAAAATAAAACAGAGAGGCATAAAAACCCTCGACAGTATATCTCCCATAAAATCCCAACCCAAGCGAGAGGAGAAACTATAAACAATCACTCCAAAATGAGTTAAAGAGCTCTTTAACACATGCTTCTATTTACACTCACCAGCATCATTTCTGTTTATACGCTCAAAAATCAAATAATTCTAATAGAATGATTCACAGACACATGGATGACTACAAACTGACCTCGGAGAGAGAAATACTAATGTACGGGACCAATCTTTTGAAAGAAACGTTGAATAGTAATGCCATCTGATAGAAAACATTTTGTTCCAAAAGCCAAACGCATATGTGCAGCTATCGGCCCACAGCAGCAATTTCGCTGTAGCGCAAGGATGTGGTGCTCGGCCCCGAGATGAGTCAAGCTGAAACGCACATATGTGCAGCTCATGTCAAAGGGGTTAAAGAAATTGTTGGTCCAATCTAGGCAATAGGTTTCCATGATTGGATCGATGACACAATTTTTTTAAATTTTCCCCCCTACTATAAAGTGTATTTTATAAAAAGTTGATTACACTGTTCTGAAGATTGGATAAGCTACAAAAAATTCTACTACTTGTTTTCCATTAAAATTACTTCTCAATTACCCTCTTGCAACTCTTCCCATTACTTAAAAAAAAAAAAAAGACTTTCTATGAGATATCCTTCTGATTTATGAATGAAGCAACAAGAACAATATATTAAGCTTTGTCTTGCTCATTTATCAGAACAGGTGTCACCAGCTAAAGATTTATTGTTATTTGAAACTAGAAAATCACCCATCATAGTATGATGGGTGCAAGTTGCCTCTTCATTCGAGAGATTTCCCGTCAAATTTGACGTGTTTGAATAGATATATATGCAAGAGAAATGTTTAACATTGATTGAAAACAAATAAAATAAACATATGTTTTATGACAGGAAATATTTTTTTTTATATTTACATATTTCTTTATTCAAAAAAACCTCTTGGTAAACAACATTCCCTTGTAAAGTATTTTTCATTGTTTCACAATTTTCCTTTTACTTCAGATGTCTTTGTGTAAATTTTAACGTTGTCAAAAATATTATTAAATTATATCATCACAATTGCACTAAATTATTAGATGCATCGTGGCGTCCAAACTATATCACACGCATGATATACCACTGACATAATTTACTACTTTCTATTAAAAAACGGAAATTAATTTCAAATATATGATTAATATAATTTAAAATTCCGCGGGAACTATTGATCATAGCGAGATAAATATCAGCGAGGTTTTTATATCAATGGATAAATAAATTTTATTCCACTACTTTAGAGCCATTAAATTTGAAATTAGAACGACAATTACTCTTTTTAAATTTAAAATTACTGAAATTTAGGTTCTCTAAGAATGAAATAATGCTGTTTAACGTCTCACAGTGCTATGGCGCGAGTTTTATTGGTGGCAACATCAGAGCGTTACAGAGAGAGCTAGGCTATTATATTAGTAATATATATTCAAAGACGTGTACTACAATTTCTAAACAAAATGACTGTAAAGAAGTAAAAACTGTTGAATGAGATTTAAATTAATCAGTTTAAAATCTTATAACAATGATTGTGACATCTCAAAAATCTCAAGAACTAATAACGTGTAAAAATTTGATAAAATTTTGAACTCAGAATGTTAAACCATTAATATTCCAGCGTCTTATTTATAGGACAGTTACATGTCACTTTCGTGGCTAAACCGAATGCATGTCAGTTTCTTTTTGGCTTCATCTGACAAGTCAATAGGTGTTCGCAAACAATTTTCAACAGGCATATTATAGCCAGTTAGCCAGATTTTGAAGTCAAAATGTCGTCATTTTGAAATTTTTCCTTTGGTTTATTTTTGAGGTCATACATGGAAATAGAAAGTTATATTGTACTACATTTCAACAATCTTTAATATATATGTAAAATAAAGGTTTAAAAATGATTTTAACAGATTTTTATATTATTTCTAAAAAGGAAACAATTTTTTCCCCTCAAAATTTATTTCGCAGCCAACTTAATCTTGGTGTTTTAAACATGATTTAATAGTAATTTATTGAAATCAATGCTGTAAATTAATTTGGGTGTTAATGTGATACACATACATACTAGCATATTTTAACAAAAAGAATGTATTTTTACAAATTTTCTCAGACCTGAAGTTTGTCTTAAAGTTAAATATAATAAACATGTTTTAAGTGTTCACAATATTTTAATGGTATATTTGTTTTAAAGCAAAATTTGAGAGAGATCTTGATAGAAATCTTAAAAACTCTGGAAATTCCACATAAGAATGTAAAAAATTGAGAACACAATCACACCTGAATGATTGTCTAAAATTGCATGGAATCAGATGCTTCCATTTATTGATAAATCTGATTGTATCACTGATTTTTTGTATTGTTTGGTAATTGATGAACATACAATACAAATTTATCAACAAAATGAAATACCTTTTCCAATGAGACTACATTTTGCAATCTGATAGCTGAACACCTAAAGCAGCATTTTTAAGAAATAATAATAAGCTGAAGAAAAGGTCACCTTTGCTTTCATCTTTTGATTTTCAACCAACTCCATATCACCAAGCTTAGCAACGGAGTCCAGAGTTATTCGTGAACCAAACACTTTAACTTTGTCAGTATCCATAGGAGTATTTGCAATCAGAATTCTTGCATTCTCAACTAATTTGGGTTGGTGGACACCAGGCTTCTTATCCAGAAGAAAACCTTAAAAAAATAAAACATTTGATAATTTCTAATAATTATGGAAAAGCAACACAAAACATCTCAACACAAATTTTTAAGTATAACACAAATTTTTAAGTATATAAATAAGTGTTTGCACTACAACATTTGCAATTCAGTGCAACTATTAGGATTAATCTTCAAATGGGCTAATGTAAATTAGTTATGCTAATTTGTAGAAGACCATGAAAAACGTATATACCTCAAGCAAATAAAGATTGACATTTTTATAACTTATATTGTTAAAAGATGTTAGAAAAAGCTAAATATGTGCAAATGGAAAAATTAAACACATTCTGCAAGTGATACAAGATTTGAAATGTTTATCGTTCAAATTCACGAAAAATATATAATTCAAATCGTTATAGCAAATGCAAATGAATTGTTGATTGCAAAATCCATTTTTTTTTTTTCTTTTTTGAAATTGCATTCAGGCTGTTTTCTTATCCTAAAGGAGTATTTAAATAATGAGTGAAGAAATGACAAGAGTCAAGTAAAGTCACATTTTAGGCATATAAAAAAATGTACCAGGTAAAGGAAAAGCCCCACTGATTTAATAGGGTTCCTACAGGTTTTTTAAATTAAAAATTAAGGAGTATTTAAGGAGTTTTCAAGGAGTATTTTCAAAATTTTCAAGGAGTCAATATTTACACATGAAAAAGAGTTCCCTTTTAAAGTACAAAAAATTATATTAAGAGTATTTAAAACATTGCTAATAACTCAAATAAATGTGGTTATATTTATTTCTTTTATAAGTTTTTACTAAGCTGATTTATCCAAAAATGCCATGTTAAATCTATTTATATGAAAGTAGAGTGGTGCCACTTAGACACACATTTTTTTTTTAATAAAATTATACTACTTCAAAAGTTCAAACAGTTCCTTACATACCATGATTTATCATGTTTCAAATAAAAAACTATTTCCATTAATTTTTTTTTTTAGAATCTAAATTTTAAAATAATTGTCATGCCTCACTGTGCACAGTGATCCAGTATTCAAAATACAGAGGTGCAAAGAGAGACACGGATTTAGATATTAGAAACTGGTTTTTTTTGCCATTTTCATTGCTTATAAAATAGTATATGAAGAAAATAAAATTAACAAAATTTCTTGATTATTAAAACTAATTTAACTAAAATTGATAATAGTATCTATTTTCCTTCAACTCCACCACCACAATATATGTCCTTTGCAAAAAACCATATATTACAATTTAACGATATACAGTAAATTTTTCAAAATAATCCCAGAGAAATAACATTCTCAATTTGCACCATTCTATTGTCTTGGTTATTGCTGAATGGCACTTAAAACCAATTATTAAATTTTGGATACTGATAAGAGATGAACATCAAATCATGGAAAGAGAAACGCAAAATACTGGGGAATTGATACGGCCACAATTTAGAATCCTTTTTATCGGTGAAACATAGTACACATTTAATAAAAGAAATGTTAAAAAAATTGAAAATCAAGGAGTTTATAAGGAGTAAGACCCAAATTCAAGGAGTTTCCATACTGCTTGAAAATGAAAATTGTTTTCAAGGAGTTTCTAAGGAGCGTACGAACCCTGTTTAAAAAAAATTAACACATGGGTTTCTATGGGCGAATTAGATGCAAGCTCCAAGAAAGAAAGTAACTGTGCTCCCTCTAGACAATTTATATATCAAAAAAGAAAGAGGTGAACGTATTCTACATACAACAATTAACATGTTTAACTTAATAAATTTGTTATGTAAGTCAAATTCTAGAGCGCAGCAAAGATTCGTGAAGGACACAATATCTCGTCCGTAGTGATGAAAGCGTTAAGCAATTTTTTTTTAAACTCCAAACATTTTGACATTAACTCATGTGATTTCTACAACAAAGATTCAAATACAAAAAAAAAGCAACAGATAAACACATCCATTTTTATGACAGGACATTCAAATTGGCCATTTATCACTTTAGAGAGGAAAAAAAAGGTCTTATTTCATAACTTTAATAAGAAGAACATTCCCAATATTCTATATATAAAGAATGTTCTACACAAGAGACTGCTTAACACATACATTTTTAGAAAGGAGCAAGGAAAATTAGTCATGACATGCCTTACAACCTTCAATACTTTAAATGCAAACAAGTCGTTCTAAAATAAACATAATAAATGAGACATTTTGTTATCATGATCAAGTTTCTGAATGCCTATTGATCAAAAATTAATCAACAATCAAGTAAAAAGTAAGTAAATATGAAATAAAATTTAATGCAAAAAATGCATAAAAATTTGTAAATTAAAAATGTTTTTTACAAAACTTGATTTTCTAATAAACTTAAATTTCAAATAGTCTGATATTTTCTAAGCATTTTGTTTCTTTTGTAATCTCAGATTATCTCTATCAATTTGCTTAAATATGTATATAAATTGTCATTTCAGCTGGAAAGAATAAGTTGATTATTCTTTCCAGCTGAGTAAAAAGCTAAAATTTTCACAATCAAAATAGTCTAAAATTCAGTTACATACAATATAATTCCCTAAGAAAACTAACACATTTCAACGTTATACATGATGTAATTACAAAACCAACTTCTAGATATATCATGAAGAAAATTTCACCTTGTTTGTATGGTCAACTTTTCATAATTTATTAGTTAATTATATACTTTGGTAGAAAAAGAACAAATGTCCAACACTATTGATTTTGAAACATTTGCCACCCAAACAATGAGAACAATAATAGAAAGATGTTTAAATGTCCTGGTCTTAGTAGGGTTTCTTTATTAAAAAAATTCAAGATTTTAGGGGCCATTACAATGATTTGAGAAAATGACAACTAGCTCCAACTCCAAACAGATAAAAAGGGCATCAGCTTTTCTTTTTCCCCCAAAGTACAAATTTATAGGTCTTACAGAGCAGTAAGGGATATTTAACCCTAATCCATTCATAGACAACTTTAATACATTCATAGATATTTTTTCATCCTTCTTTAAGGGGAAAAGTGAATAAATATTGGATACACACTTAAAAGAGTATGTGGGATTACGTCGCTTAACAAACAACACTACCTATCTCAATTTTTTAAAATTTCACAGAGGAAGATTCAAATGAATTTTTCGCAACCAATAACGAATATTTCTAATTTTTTTTCACATCTGGTTGGAAGATGTGGTGTCTCATGTTCATAGTAAATCTTTAAAAAAAAAAAAAAAAAAAAAACCAGAAATATTCTTTACTGGTTGCGAAAAATTCATTTGAATCTTCCTCTGTGAAATTTCAAAAAATTGAGATAGATGGTGTTGCTTGTTAAGCAATGATTGCAGTTCGGTAAAAACTGATTTCAACCTAATACACAGTAGTAGATAAAAGACTAAACTTCAATTTCAATGGATGAGTTTTCTGCTTTGTTTGTTTACATTGAATGCTGGGATTATGTAATTCCAGTGTAATGCTAAGTCAATGGAATCTTCAAAGCGGAAGTCTAACATCCCAGCAGATGAAGTCAAGGTTTTGAATATAAGTAAATAAACCAGAAAACTGGTCCATATGAAAAATAAAAAGCTTAAAAAAAATCACAGATACTCACCATCATCTAAGAAAGAATCAGTTAGACAGCCACCTAATTTCTTAATGAATTGTATAGCTTTCAGATCAGTATTTTTGTTCAGACGTTTCACTGCAGCAATAGCCATCTTTGCAAAGAAATCTTTGTGTCTATTTAAAATTTTTGAACTAAGAGCTGTACGGGCAATATTAAGCAAATCTTCCTCAAACTGTTCTGGATTAGAACTGAAAGACAAAAAAAATTTTGCCATTTTATTTTACTTTAGAATAGTGCAATAGAAAAAAAAAAAAAGGTAACCATGAAATCTTAGTGCAATAAAGAGCAGAAAATCTGAATTATTGAAAAAAAAAGGAATGTTTAGTAGGAGAGGGAGAATTAATCACTAAATGATAGCTGGAAAATTAAGTCTTAGCCTACATGTTATTTAATTATAACAGAAGTAAACAATTAAATAACTATATAAAATGGTTAAAATAATCAATTCCAATTAGTAAGTACAGCAAGTTTATTCCTCTCCCTAGCTATGATTTTCAATTAATTGCTTACTTTTAATATGGCTATAATTATGCACAAAAGCAGAATTTATTATAAATTTGCAGTTATATATGCCATTTTTACTTATATTAGCACCAGTTATTTTTAAAAATTTAAACAATTTATAACAGACATTTTGCAGTAGCATAACAAATAATTCTGGAAAGTTTGCTTTTGTGAAAGATTATACATATGTCAAACTGAAAACTAAATTATGAAAGGGTTAAAAAACATTTTAATTAAAAAATAATGGAACCAACAAATTATGAACAGTAATTCTTTTGGACAAAAATCAAATAATAAACTCAAACATAACAAATTCTTAGCACATGCTATTTGAAGGTAAAATGTAGAAAGGTACCTTCTGTCATAAGAATGCTCCCCGAGTGCTGTTTTGGCTTCCACTGCAGCCTTTCGGAAACCACTTATGATGGTTTGAGGGTGCAGTTTTAAAGTAAGCAGTTTGTCAGCTTCCTTAAGCATTTCTGAGCACAAAACGGCCACTGTAGTAGTGCCATCACCAACCTCTTTGTCTTGCACCTTCGATATTTCTTGAAAGGAAAACACCAAAATTAAAGAATTATAGTTTATACATTCATACATGTTCTAAAACAAAGGATAATTTATATACTTTATATTAATTTTTAGTACAAAAAAACATACAAGCTTTACTGTGAACTTTTAAAAATGTAGATTTATTCAAGATGTACTAGAAATCTGTTACATTTAAAAATATCTCAAAAATTTTAACTTATTAAAATTAAGGTTCAGAAAACTTTCAAACTGGAAACAATAGGTACATTTTGCATGCAAAAGCAGATACTAAGATCTCTTTAAAGCATACAACTCACGTAGTTTATAAACAAATATACAGGACAAAGTAAAAGGACATCATATTTCAAGTGAAATTTTTAAATCTTTAAATATCAGAAAAGCTAATAAATAGACAACAAATTGCAGAGTTAATTTACCACAAAGATCAAACTGTATCTTGTCATTTAAGCATTACAGAAATAATAAATTTATTTTAATAAACCTGTTTTTTATTAATAACGAAGTTCATCAACAAACTAAAGCTTTAAACTGAACAAAATTTCTTTATTTAAAGACTACATACTTGAATCATAATGTAACAAAATACCCATTACTAATGGGCAAACAAAATCAGAGAACCTCATACATATAAAATAAATTTTAAAATTAATATCAACACATTAAGTGGCATTTGTATCCACACGAATACAACAGACTATCCCAATAGGCTACTTATAATAGTTTGGATACTTTGTGAAGAAATATAGCCCCCTCTCCCCAAAATTATTTTTTAATATGGTATGTGTTAAGTTTTGTTAAACCAAATCCAATTCTAAAAGGCAACATATCATATCCCTTCGACAATATATTCTGTAGGACACGATTCTAGAAATTATTTTCAATTTCTTTTAGGTTTCTATAACGTTTAATTTAATTTCTTTTGAGATGTAACATTTTAAGTTATTGTGAGTGAATATTATGAGAAATTATAACTCATAGTAAGGATATGATTAACAAATTGAAACGTCCCTTCCTAAATGGTCAGACCATTTGCAATATCTTTGAGTGAAGTTGTTTTCAAACAGCTTAATATCTGTTATTTACGACACCAATCCTATCAGGTCAGCCAAACACTTTGGAAATAGTCTGTATAAAGTGTTGGAAAAGGCAACAGGTCTCCTTGTTTGGGGGAGGGGGAAGTAGCCAGATTACCTTTCTTGGAACAGTCTTTGAAGTGAAGACAGAGATGAAAATAACTATTTTGGCTGTCAGGCCCCAAAAACATGTCCATCCAACCGGTTCGGTTGCTGTAATGGCATCAGACACAGGGGCATGGGGCGACGTACTGCCCAAAGCCTAGTTTAGCCCTAAAAACAGGCCCCAAAGCCAAGTTTTAGGGACATTTCAGCTTTTGTTGAACTTCCAAAGGAGAAAATACACTCAAATTTTTCAGCTTTGTCATCAGCTACACCAATTTGATAGACTGCATGCTGAACACTTCACAAAGGTTAGTAGAAAGGCTAATAGGTTTCCAGTTTTGAAGAGTTAGCCAATTTACCTTCCTTAAATAAGGACTGTTCTAAATTCTTACCAATTGGTGGAATTTTTAAGAAGTGACAAAAAATAAAGGTGGTTTAATTGCTTCAGGGTCGACTAATCTCCAATGATGATATGTAGATTCAGTCATGAGTTTGGGGCAGATTTCAGTTTACATTTAACTTACTTGGGAAAGTACTAATCTGTTTTCAAGGGTGGCATTATAGAAATCTAATGCTAAAGTCTAACTATCAAAAGCAGTGGAAAAGAAATTGAAGTTATCAGCACGGATGGAACACCTCTAAACTTCGTTTCAACAGATAAGGTAAAAGTCTATCCTACAGTTTCTCAGGCTGCAAGGTTTTATAAACATTGAATATTAAGGTACTTTTGTTTAAATAATAACTATAAGAAGTTACAGAAAAAATAATCCTCTTGGTTGTCCAGAAACGTAAGCTAATTTGCATTTCTCTATACAAATTTTAAATACATTTGATAGGTTCAATACAATAGAAAATTATTTATAGCCAGGGCCAACCTAGGCCACTCCCATGAGGGGCTAAAAATTTAATGTGGGTCAGAGATTGTATTAATTGATTATATGTTTTTTAAAAAACTGTTGTATATTAAATTGAAAATTAAATCTTTTTCAAAGGGGCACAGAATATACTTTGACCTAGGGTGTACAAATGCGTTAATCCAGCATTGTTTATTATTTGCAGCTATTATAATTAAAAATTGGAAAACTTAAATGTAGCTCAACGGGACTTTGGCTTTCAATAAGCACTTTTATTTTAATAACTAATGAAAAAAATTGACATACCAACAAGAATTTTTGCGGCAGGATTGTCTACACCAATGCCCCTTAGAATTGTTGCCCCATCATTCGTTAACTCTACATTCCCAGTCATGCTTCTCCCATCACAGACTAGTATTTTGTCCTGAAAACATTAAAAAGGGATCACAATACTATTCATAAGCTGTATTGTAAATTGTGAATAAATACTCATACATATAAAACACACACACAGTTCAGGATAGTCCCTTTAAAAATATGAAAATATTAATTTTAGAAATACTTTGAAATTCAGCCATTTGGCAAAAATTCAAAAAAAAAAAATGTTGAGGGGTTATCAAAACCCAAGATATTTACAGAAGATGATTACAAATAATTTGACATTAATTCTAGACTGTGGCACATGACTATAATTGTTTATTAAATAAATGAATAGTAAAGCAGAAAAAAAGCAATTGCAGTTGAGTATAGCACATTTCATTTTCACATCACATTTTTCCCCTAACTATTCCCACTTAGAGCCTCTTGCCGATAAAATTTCCAATTAACTTTTTCTCTAAAAACATCTTCTCCTACATAAGTAAATAAATAAGCAAATAAGGCATTGATTAACAGAAGATAATTTAAATAAATAAAAAAAAGTTAATAGCTGAATATAAATACTTCAAACCAGCATGATTTTCTTTATTATTTTTTAACCTCTTGATATTGAAATATTTACCAGAAGCAAGTGCTGTAAAAATGTTCATTATTTTATTAAGGGTCATCAACTTTTCTATATTCAGTTAATAAAATGATGAAAACACAAAAAAAGGAACTTCTTAAAAGTAATTTAGTACAGACTAGATTTTTAAAAAAATCCCTTTCGGCAAGCTGGAAGGCAAAGGTAGATTCCTTTACGTTAATGTTTACAAAAATAATGAAATATTACATATTAATCAATACAAACATAGCCAATGGCTTTATTGTTTCCCCACATTGCAATATTTATGACATTTAGTTTTTTACAATATCAAGGTTTTGTAAAAAACTACTACTCCAAAGGTTATGCTAGATTTATTAGTCAGTACATTGCTCAAATTAGCTTTGCTTTTTTTATTGAATGTTAGGAATCTAGCTTATTTTTTTACTTCCGACCTGGAAAATGGCGTCTTTCAGCGCCAAACATAAAAAGTCGTCAAAATCACAAAATATCGCCAGTGGTGCCGTATAACAAAGCTGCGCCAGGGTGTGTTTGGTCAAATAGTAGTGAAATGCTATCTGTTACCAAGATAAAAATTATCTTGACATCTGAACATAGCCTTTATTTTACTTATGGCTACGTGAGAAAATTCAAATCGATATTTATTAAAAAGTAATAAAAAAGAATGAAATATAGCAAAATTTTAATAAAGGATACATTTTCTTGATACTTTACATTAAACTGTGATTTTGTTTTCATGGGAATGATCTCCCAGTCTTTGCTTACCAATATTTCTCCTATTTTTGTTTCAATGAAACAGATTAAAATCTTACAGTTGACCACGTACCATACAATATATTATTCGCTTGAGTATCCTATGAATTTTAGCCTTCACATAACACTTTTTTTGTTTTAAGAAAACAGCTCTCATTGTAACAGTAGCAAATTTGACGTTTTTCCTAACTTCATATTTAACTTTGTGTAATCATTTACGTATAAATATAGAAAATAAAGGAAATTAAGAAAGAAGCACAATGCTTAAAACGAAGGCAAAATACCTAACTGAATAATTATAGTCTTATTATTTAATTGTGTGTAATCGTTTGCATATAAATATAGAAAATAAAGGAGATTAAGGAAGAAGCATGTAATGCTTAAAACAAAGGCAAAATACCTAACTGAATAATTATACTCTTACCATTCCTTTAGGACCCAAGGTGGACTTGAGCAAATCACCAATGGCGATTGATCCAAAAATGCAAGACAATCTTGCATCTTCTCTTCTTTCTTCTTCTGCATCACCTTTGAGAATGTGAACTGGGGCGAGAGATGCTGCTGCTGCCTGAAATAATAAAAGATAATCTTTAGTCCTCGGGGACTTGTCAGTCTTTTTCATTAGAGAATATTTCTCAATGCAAATCAGGTAATAAAATAAAAATTCAAATTTAACACCCACAAATTGCAAACATTTTATATGATAACAAAAATTGCAAGAAGCATTGAAAAAATGTGATATTTGAAAACTTTCAAATAACAAAAAATATCTTCAAGCATTTAAATATTAGAAGCATTACACAATGAAACTATATGATGCAGAATTTTCACATATGGTCCATTTTTAGTACAATGGAAGATAACCTAGGAGTAAGCAGTATAATCATGGCTTGAAACTTATGGTTGTCATATCAAGCAATAAATGAAGAAAACTTGTATATCTGCCATTTTCAGAGAGTATTGACAATTCTGATTTTTTCCAACTGTATGGAACTAATTTGCAACCCTGCAGGTTGGTGCAGGAAATATTAAGATTTTTGTGACACCTACTTAAAAATAAAACTGGCCCCATATGTCTTATAGTCCTCATATGTATGTTGTCCCACTGTCTTGTAGTTATTAGCATTTATAACGAGCAACCATATGCCAAAAGTTATACAGCAATCAACAGTAATACAATTTCCAGTACCTTTAAAGTTTACATTAATGTCTTGGAACCACCTTTTAAATCTCGAGCAATTTCTCATTTTAGCAATTCTGACAAGCAGTCATAATTAGGGATGTAACGAATATTCAGCAACTATTCGGTATTTGGCCCTTTCGCCGAATACTAAGCAGGGCTCAACCAAAGTGTACGATACGGCGCCAAACTTGAAATTTTTTGGCGAGAAATTGCCAAATGCGATAACCCCACGGCTGACGGTAACATGGTAAATATGATAAAATGGCGGACATTTGGCGAGTTTTCCATGATTTGGCACCAGCTTGACGAGGGATGTACAGTACACTTTGGTTTTACCACTAAGCAGATATTCGGCCAAATATATTCAGTATAATAATTTCTTTAAATATGCTTTTAAATACACATTTAACAAAGAAAATTCGTATTACAGAATTACATAACAGTTACATATTGCATAGGTAAGTGTATTTAATAAAGTTATATATAATTTATCATTGCAAAGCCTAAATTATGGTGCAAGAACAACAATTTCTCAGTATTTTGAAGAGGAAGTCTGTTCCCATTTGGTTTCATACATATAATTTTTTTTAAAAAAACTAGGGATGTATTTATTATTAGGCCCTTCCGCGAATATTCGGTATGGCCAAATGCTGCAGATATTTGGAAGAATAAATTCAGGATAAAATGTTTTTTTAAAAAATGTCGTTTTAAATATATTTAATAATGAATATTGCAGAATTAAATTCTGGTTACATTTATTATAAAAAATCTAATATTTATCCAATTTTAAGTTGCATAGTGCGTAAGTGTATTTAATAATATTGCATATCATTTATATAAGTCTGTCCCATATATATTACTAACTTCAGAAAATAAACGGTCACTATATAATGCTTGCAGGTGCTGAAAGACATTTTCTTGCTAAATTTGTGAATCTTGGAAATTTTTATGTACTTTTTTCCATTCCATCTTACCTATTAGAAGTTCTTCACCGAAATGGGAATTTACTTCTAGTAATTTTAATTTATCCATTTAATTTTCTTCGATGTTTGTCATTATCATGTTATGCAATCATGGGTTTTATTTTTTTCAAGAAATCTCAAAATAATGAGACTTTCTCATTTCTTATTGAAATTGTATTTAAAATATTACAAATATACATAAAAGCATTAATATTTTTTTTAAATATACGACCCAACCAAAGTGTACGGTACGACACCAAACTTGAATTTTTTGGGGGGCAATAAATTCCCAAATGTGGTAACCCAATGGCAGACAGTAACATGGTAAATCTGGTAACATGGCGGATGTTTGGCACCAGCTTGGGCGAGGGATGTACCGTACACTTTGGTTTTACTAAATATACTAATATTAAAAAATCAATTTTATTTAATCTGAATTTCTTTCATTTAAAATTTGAAAAATATCTCATTTACAATCAAAATGAATTTTTTTTTTTTAATTTTGGTTATTCGGCCGAATACTGAATATTCAGCCAAATCACTATTCGTTACATCCCTCATCATAATTGTGTTTGTATCTCAATGCTTTCCATTCAACAGTGTATTTTTGTAAAAAAATATGCAATTCGAAATGCTCTACTATTCCTTGAATTGGTTCCTTATAAATATAATTATTATATGAATAATTAAAATCATAAAGATTTTCTAATATTATTAAAATTATAGTACTATGTTTATATTTATTGAAAACTGTGGAGTTTTCCTTCATTGTTTTTACATTTGAAAACATTTATGTATATGAAGATCAATGTGACACTGAGCTTTTATCTTAATATAAACATGCAAGATAACCATTACATGAAAAAAGATACAAGTAGATATTAACATAAATTAAATAATTTAATTCCTTCATTAATATACAGAATATAAATCAACTTAAGATTGAGAAAGAAAGGTATTTAAAAGAATGTAAGTGTTAGTTAAATCTGTTGACAGAATGCTGACAATAGAAAACTAAATCAACTTTAATTTTTTATTTAAGCAAGAAATTTATCCAGACTAACTATCAAACCTTGAAGCTATTATATTAATGCAATAAATGGCTTCTTTTTCTTATTGTACACAGCAAAATAAGCAAATGAAAGCACAGAATCAATCTCTGAAAAGACCAAGTGTCCAAATTCACAGTTATCGAAGTCATCTGTGGAGTGGCCGTAATTTGAAGAATATGCTAAACACCGAATAAATTATAAATATGGATTTACATTATTAGAACTTAGGAAACGAGTAGAAAATAATGTATCGAACAGTCCCTCCCACCCGAAAAAAGATTACCATATAAGGTAAGAACTATGTTTGAAAAAATGCAAAATTTGATGTCCTATTTCTTTCGAAACATTTTACTTCCAGTGGATTGTTTGTAAGAAATCATTATTTTCACAGACTTTTCATATCTCTATGTGTTGTGTTTATAGCTAAAGAGTATATTATCTAAACAAAGAACTTGCACTGATTTCGACATTCTGGTCGAGATTAAACATATGAAAATGTCATTGAAAATATTACAAAAAATCCTACAACTAGATAATGAAAATCTTACGATTTACATTGGAAGAATATATTAGTAAGCTACTCAAACTTTATTTCGCGAAATGGTAATACGCTGCCAAATGCAGATATAATTTCGTTTTATTTAATATTTATGAGTATATAAGAGCAATAGGGACAACAGTCAGGTTGGTATTAATGAAAAAGATTATAATAAAATAACTATTAGTTAAAATCATAGCAAATCAATCATAAAACTTAATATTCGATCACTGGGTGAGACAAGCGGTGTGAAGACCGGCCCCACGTGTTTGAAAATATAGCAAAAGCATACGATCTATAAAAATTATAAGCAAATCTTTTCCAAAACAAAATATACAATATCATAAACTATAAGCATTTATAAAATTGAAAGGAAACACAGTACCATTCTTATTTTATCACAAAAACCCAAACGTCAAGCAACGGTATAGTGCTGCTAGATGAATCGAAATAAGTTACAGTGTTGCCAACTTTACAGAAGCTTAGCAAATAATAATGTTTTAAAATGATTTTGCAAAAAAAGTTAAATTCTTTTTTTAACGTATGTATTGAAAAATAGTTTTGGAATCAAAAAGAAGAAAAGTTTATTATCTGGGAAACAAAGGAATACCGAAATGCATTTAACAGTTTAAAAGACATTGCCAAATTATTAAAGTCTCTCTGTACAACTTGGATTGATGCTTCAAATTTACTTTTAAAATCAAGACGGTTGGGGCACATTAAAAATTGTTTGAACTAATAATTACTGAAATAAATTAATTCACTAAATCACGCTGTAGACTTTCACAAAACCTAAGTTGGACTCCACAGAAAAGATTTAAAGACTTTTTTTTTCTCCCCCGAATGGGCGTGACGTCAAGTGACATGACTCATTAGGTTGCGCATGTCATATGACGATCTATCCGTAGCGTTAGAGACGAATGTGTCTATCCTTAACATTTTCAAAGGATTCTATTTCTCTACACTTCCTTCTATGCGAGATGAATCGGAAAGCCCACTCATTTGAATCCAGCTGAAAATCCGGATACATAGTCCCGTTCTGGAAACCAGATCCGAAACTCAAACGAAATTATAGCCCAAAATTACTTCAACAATGCGTTTTTGTTATTAAAATTTAACTTTTAATTATATTATAACTTATTATTAATAATATTATGATTTTAATAAGATAATGATTACATTGATAATAATCGCAATTAATTAATTTTAATTAATGTTAGGAATTTGTATCTTCAATGAAGAATTCTGTTAAAATAAATAAAATTGAATTCTTTTTATACTTGAGATTATTAAATTTAATGTTACTTTGATAGAATTTTCTGTCTTTTGACGGAGGCATGCGACGCTTTATCTGGCTTCGGACAGTGCCAAAACTAGGGTGGGGCAAGCAGGTCAAGTGCCCTGGACGCCATTTCCAGAAATGGAAAATTGAGGAATCCATTAGATGCCTTTAAGAGAAAAGTGCATTTTTTAAAACTCGTACTCCCCAGATTCTTAAAAATTAAAATGGTTCCTATCAAGTATAGGAGAACATATAGGATGCAGCCCTATTAGCACAATGTATTGTACGATATCTCAAAGATGTTGTCTGGTATTCTGAATCCCGTACAATATCGTAATAATAATGTACAGAATATTGTGCAAATAGTAAGTCATTTTTATAACTTAGGAGGGAACTCAAATTAGGTTTCTCAAAACGAAATATCAAACAGTTTGTGATTTGACGATTAAAATCCCATCTGTGAAATGGAACACTAACTTTCATCAAGCTCTTTTCATAAATTTGTGTCTCAGAGGGGGGGGGGGGTTTACTTAATCATCCTCAGATCTTTTTAGTAAAGGGTGTTATGTTTGTTGCTAGATGATAATAGATGTAGATGATCATTAAATACTAGATGATTTCAGATTAACATATTTATTGACGGATCACCATTATGCAAGTCAACAACAACGTTGAGCGTGAACGATTACAATACAATATCGATGATGTTAGGAAAACGGTTACAGTCAAAAGATATTTCGATTACGATTAAGTTAAATTACAATACATAACATCTCCTTTTTTTAAAAAAAGTAAACAAAAAAGTAAATATTACAGAACATAAGAAATAAATCAATAATGCAATCAATAGTACACAATTATGAGGATAAGAAATCAATAATGCACAATTATTAGAGACAAAAAGAAAAATTAAAAGTCTTAATATTTATGCATAGTCCATAAAACGTTGTGGAGGTATAATTGTTCTGCCAGTACGAGTTGTTCGAGCAGTATTACAAACAGGTGTACAGGTTTGAGTCACTACTGGAAATGAATTACTAACAGACAAATGTGTCTGAGCTACTGGATTATTAGTACGATTACTGCTTGTAGGAGCCATAAATAAATCTTCAGCTGTTGTTCTGGGATTGAGAGACTGAGTAGGTTTTAAAACTTTTATGTGAAGACGATTCCTTCGATATTCTCTGCCATTCTCTGCTTTTATTATGTAGGACCTGGGCTGAGGTCCAACTCTGGATACTTTTCCTTTACACCACTGATTGTTAAGATGAAACACCACTTTTTGATTTTCTTGTAATGGTTTCAATGGGCGAGAATGCAAATCATATTTATGCTGTCGTTGCTGTCTGAAACGCAGACGTTCTTGCACAGCACTGCAATCATAATGGGGGTCAAACTGTGAAGGAAGTGTAGGAATCAAGGTGCGAATACGACGACCCATTAGAATCTCAGCTGGAGAAGGTAGGCCATCCATAGGAGTGTTTCTATACTCCATCAAAACAAGGTGAGCATCATTCTTGTCTTGTGCAGCTTTTACAAGACTTGATTTGACGGTTTGAACACATCTTTCAACTTGTCCATTGGAGCGAGGAAATCCGGGACTAGATGGGTTGAAAAATATGTCCCAATTTGTACAGAACTCGATGAATTCTCTAGAATCAAATGGAGGTCCATTATCAGCAACAATTTCCTCAGGGATCCCAAAACGAGCAAAACAAGTTTTTAATGCATTGACGACTGAAGAGTCTGTTGTATGATGTAAATGTTGGAGCTCAATATATTTAGTTTTATAAAATAGTCCACAATTAGAAGATATGTCACTGAAGAGAGGTGAAAGAAATCAATTGCAACCTTTTGCCAGGGTCGCTCAGCTAGTTTTCTGTCTAAAAGAGGTTCTTTGGAGTTTGACTTTTGGTTTTGTTGGCAAATATCACAATGTGATACCATGTTTTCAATTTCAATGTTCATACCTGGCCAATAAAGAGATTGACGAGCAAGGTTTTTGCAGGACACTATGCCCCTGTGTCCTATATGAAGACGCTGTAAGACATCTTTTCGACAAGATTTTGGAATTACAAGACGTTGGCCACGACAGACAAGGCCATTCTTTATATGCAATTCAGATTGGCACTGCCAATAAGGTTGTGCATGCAGGACTACACTTTTTCTTTCAGGCCATCCATTCTCTATGTAGTTTGTGATACTTTGGAGTTCTATATCATTTTTAGTTTCTAGCAAAATTTCATCAAGTTTGGATTTTGATGCTTGCACCAATAAGGAAACCATTAACTGAGCATTGTCAATGTCAGATGTTGAGACAGGATGTGTTGGTAAGGGTGCTCGAGACAAGGTATCAGCAACAGCTAGATATTTCCCTGGAACATGAATTAGTTTGAAACTGTATCTTTGCAGACATAATAAGAGTCTCTGCAGTCTTGGTGATATATTTTCAAATGGCCTATGAATTAAGCCAAGCAAAGGTTTGTGGTCAGTTTCTATTTCAACATGTTGACCAAAAACATAATAATGAAAATGTTCACAAGCATGAACAATTGCAAGAAGCTCTTTTTCAATTTGAGAATATCTTGACTGAGCCTCAGAAAGAGTAGCTGAAGTATATGCAACTGGTTGCCCTGTCTGAAGAACTCCACCAATGCCGAAGGAACTTGCATCAACAGATAACACTATGGGTTTATCTTTATCAAAAAATTTAAGAACAGTAGTCGACTGTAGCAAGTCTTTAACTCTCAAGAAAGCTTCATTATGATGAGAATCCCATAACCAATTTGTATCTTTTTTGAGCAGATCTCTTAAAATTGAAGTTTCTTGTGAAAACTTAGGCACAAATTTCATGAGGTATGTAGCCATACCCAAGAATCTCATCAGTTCTTGTTTAATGGTAGGCACAGGAAAATCAGCTGACACTTTTTTCGGATCAGGAGAAACACCATCAGGTGAAATGATGTGGCCTAAATATTGCAATTCAGAAACAGCAATTTTAGCCTTATCTTTGTTGAAATTTAATCCACTTTCTCTAGCAACTTGGAACACCTTTTTTAATTTTTCATAGTGATCTATCATGTTTTTACTATATACCATGATATCATCAAAGTATGGATCAATGTCTGGGCAATCTTCAAAAATATTGTCCATAACCTTTTGGTATACTTCAGGAGCACTTTTAAGCCCAAAAGGCATTACTAGAAAACGGAATCTACCAAATGGAGTTATAAAAGTACAGAGATCAGAGCTTTCCTCATCTAGCTGAATATGATAAAAAGCATTTTTAGCATCAAGGAGGGAGAATACTTTAGAACCATTTAACTTTGATAACAGTTGGTCTTGTGAGGGAATCTGATAGTGTTGCCTTTTAATATATTTATTCAAGGGACGAGGATCAAGACAAATTCTTATTGAGCCATCTTTTTTGGGAACTACAACAATAGGATTTACCCAATCAGTAGGTTTTGTCACTTTTTCAATTATACCATTCTGTTCCATTCTAAAAAGTTCATCCTTAAGTTTATTTTCTAAAGCCAAGGGTATCTTGCGAGAAGCAGCTATAACAGGTGTTGCATCTTCATGCAAGATGATTTTATGTTTACCAGGTAGGCGACCTACACCCTCAAATATATCACTGTATTCTTCAATGAGTTTTAATAATTTATGTGGATGAGAGATTGAATTATTAGATGAGTTGGGGACACCGATAGATAAATTAGAAGTAACACTAGATGAATATACATTATCAGATGACTGTGTATTTACTAAATTGACATTACATTTTTCACTTACTTGTAAAGAAGAATCTATTCGTTGTACAAGATTTAAAGCTGTGCATGCAGCTGCACTTAATACTGGCTGCACATTTAGATCCACAATAATAAATTTTAATTCACGATGCTGATTGTTGACCACACACATAAACACACTTTCACCCACGACTGGTAAAGCGTCACCAGTGTATGTGCACACTTCAAGAGATGTTGGGTGAATTGATGGTTGATTTTTAAGCTTTCGAATGACAGATAAAGGTAGCACATTTACCTGGGCACCTGTATCGAGTTTGAATGTAACTGGGAAATCATTAATGATGATTTCTTGGAGCCAATCACACTGCTGAGAAGTCGATATAGTTCCAATGTATGCTATGTCTGGGTTGCACTCAATTGTTGAAACTCGATGCTGATACTTTGGTGGTTGTTGTCTTTTAGGTTATCTGCAGACACTGGTAAAATGATTAAGCATTTGACAATTATGACAGGATTTTCCATAAGCTGGGCAATTTCTAGGTGTATGATGAGATCCACATCTAGAGCATGGTCGTTGCTTGTGTTGAGCAGGATTCTTATTATTGCGACTATGCTTGGAGTTGTTATATTGTTGTTTAGGCGAATTATTTTGTCCTTGGAATTTCTTTATCCTCTGGCGGCTGATAGCATCAACTTGCGTAGATGATGCAGGCTGCGACATGGCAAGAGAATGCAGTTTTGAGAGTTCAGCAGATTTACACAGTTCTAATGTTTTCTTTAAGGACAGTTCAGGTTCTCTCAATAACTATTCACGTAAAACATCATCGCGTAATCCTTGTATAATACGATCTTTAATATTACGATCGTAAGCAGCACCGAATTCACATTGATCAGCCTGCAATTTGATCTCGGTGACAAACGAGTCAAAATTTTGTCCGGGCTTTTGGAGCAAACTGTTGAAAACAAATGTTGCAAGAGTAACATTACGATATGGCTTGTAATGTTCATCAAATTTATCCAAAACATCTTTCACTGTTCTAGTCTGACCATTTGTAAGAGTAGGAAATTCGAAAGTCAAATAGTCTTTATAAGACGATTTGCCGATAACACTAAGCAGTAATGCGATACGAGTTGCATCGTCCTCTTTATTATATTTCACTGCCGTTTCAAAAAGTTCATACTTTTGTCTCCAATCTGTCCAAGCCTCTGCCGGGTTGTCGCCAGGAACAAAAGTTTCCATTTGTAAGAAATTGTGAGCCATGTTGTCAGTAGACGTAATCACGGTTAATCACAAAAACAGATTTACGAAAGCTCGATTATTCCGCTAAATATAGCTATACGCTTTCACTCTGACACCATGTTATGTTTGTTGCTAGATGATAATAGATGTAGATGATCATTAAATACTAGATGATTTCAGATTAACATATTTATTGACGGATCACCATTATGCAAGTCAACAACAACGTTGAGCGTGAACGATTACAATACAATATCGATGATGTTAGGAAAACGGTTACAGTCAAAAGATATTTCGATTACGTTTAAGTTAAGTTACAATACATAACAAAGGGAAGATAATTTACCGATTAGTTTCACAGGGTGTATCAGGGTTTTTCACGGTGTGCATGCAGATAAAGTGTTATAGCCGCCATATTCATACAGATTGGGTATCGGTTTCTACTGAAGTTTGTGCAGGGGTGGCGCCAGAGGGGGGACCGGGGGCCAGGGGCCCCCGTAGGGGATACTGTGCCCCCCATCGGGGAAAATTTTTGTACGGAGTATTCAACCGTAGTTGATAAATAATAATAGGCGAAAATTTGAGACCAATTTCATTACATTCGTCCCCCTCATACAGCAGGTCGTTGCCTCCTGTCGGGGAGACAGGAGGCCCCCCTCGTCGGGCAAACTCTAGCGCCATTCCTGAGTTTGTGACAAATAATTGGGGATAAAGTATTACTCCTATTTTCAATCAGCTGAGGATAAAGAAAGGAAAGAAATATTTGTTTGGTAAACTGTAAAAGGAGACAAAACCATTCCATGCAATCAATATTTAAAGTTTCCATGGATAAAACCAGAGGGAGTGGTCACCCCAAAACTTTTTCATGTCCGCCTTAACACGGATGGAGAAAAAAATACACCAAGTGCTAGTAACATGCGCCATTCCTTAACACAGGTGGGAAAAAGCGAATGGGTCGCGCATTTTTTTTTTTTTTTTTTGCCTCGTAGAATGGAGAAGGAACCAAATATGCAATTTGAACGACTTTTTTTCAATCGATTGAAACGAAAATTGGGCACGGTCTACATTTAATGATAGCAAACCTCATACAAATTTTTATTTCTCTAAGTCCAAAATTTGATATAAACCTATAAATTATGTGTGAAGATCACATAACAAATTTCATCTCTCTAGCTGTAACCGTTTTTGAGTTACTTTGTTCACAGACACTCAGACAGACATAATTCCAAAATTATGTTTGTCGGACTCGTTGAGGTCTAATTAATCAAAATCTCGAGTTCGAATTTTTTTTTGACGATTACAATACTTCGTATACGAGAAAGTAAAAGTATGTTTTAATATTTTTTATCATTATTCTTATTTGTGGGTTTTTTCAGTGGATTAAGTCATTCAGATACATTTTATCTTAATTGGTTAATTTTTTTGAGTATGATATCTATGGAAGATATTCCACCTTTAAGCAATTTTTTCGAAACTTTAATCAGAATTTTAATTAATTAAAAAGTAAACTAAATTATTGCGGGTTTTGGTGATAACTTCTAAACAGGAGAGGTCCGAGCAAACTGGGCAGTGGCCCAAATTTAGAGCGTGAAAAAATGATTTAATAGGTATGAGAGCTCCGACAAAACGGCAAGTATGCTTTTAAAATAAATTTGTTGAATATGTTGTTTTAGTTTCAATAAGAAAACTATATAATCTTAGATATATCCAGGGGCGGCTCGTGAATAGGGACTGCGGTACTGCAGCAGCCCAACTTTTTCCATTGTGTAAATTTATTTTATCTCGCATTTAATATTTAAATCTATCAACAATCTAACGGAATTTTGCATTAAACGATTTCCGATCTTCAAATAAGCCGTTAGGAAAAACTGGGGCAGAAAACTAAGTTCCCTTTATTAATTTTTCCCAACCCGAAGATAATGCGCAAAAGAGAAAGTAACTTAAAGTAAAGGAGAACTGAGGATCGTTCCAGCACCTAATTCCGCCTGCGCGCATGCGTAGTTGCAGAGCGTAGGCTTTCCTTTCCTTTCCCTACTACGTTTTTTAAGCTGAAGGGGAACTGCCGAGTTCGGCAGCACCAATTGAGCTAGAAACAGAGTTTAAAACATTTTAACCAAGAGGAAAATTTTTTCGCGAGATAAAACTTTGAAAATAAGTAGGAAAATTAATGATAAATAAAAATTTAATTGAAAAAGGTTTTTTTTTTATAGTAAATGAATTTGAATGAACCTGCTTACAATCCAAAGGATTTTTTTGATAATTTTTAGTTATAAATGGTGATGAAATACATATGAGAAATTTTTTACGATATAAGTATTTTCAAAATTTCATTTTAACAAATTTCGAGTTAAAATTTTTTTATTAAAATTAATTTGTTAAAATACTTATCTGTTAGAAGAGAAAAAAATGCTATAAGTTTACTCTTTAAATATAAAACTACTCAAAGTTAAGAAAAAAGACACAAGATGTAAGTGGTACAAATATGCATCACGAGCAGTGAAAGATTAAAAGTTACAGCTCCCCCAAGATTGCATAACACGTGCAGCCACTGGATATATATATTTATATAATAATAATAAATAATATGAACTTACAAATTATCACCATAGTGTTATTAAGCCAGATTTTCAGGTAAAACATATATATTTGTAAGTAAAAGTTTGTTTAACATTTAGTAAACAGACATTATAGAATTTTAAAAAGATACATTGGTTGTGGGATGGGACGCCGTATTGTTGCCTTGCCCGATTGGCAAAGTTACCTCCGGCGGCCCTTGGAAACAGGGCCGGCCGGGCCCAAACAAAAGCTGGGTCTGGTTCAAAGTTGATTTGCGGGGCCTTGCAACAAAATTCGAATAACAAAATAATGATTTATTGCATTTTGGTAATTATTAAATTGCTCCGATTGGAAAAGGACGTAATTAATAAATGAATATAATTTATGCATAAGGAATATAGGAAATATAATTTAAAAAATAATTTTTGATAATTAAATAATTTTTAAATTTAATAAGACCAACGTACAAACTTTAATGCTAAAATCGGTAAAAACATTAACCCGAAATCAATAATGAAGTTAATTTAATAATAGTTATTAATTAGTTTAAAATAATTATGAAAAAGGCAAACATTTAACCCTCCAGAAGTCGCGCGTATGTACGAGGTACTTGTATCATGCATCGTATTATATATTTATATCGTGTTATTTTACAAAAATGAATGCAACTTTTATTTATGTAATCTGTATTTAATGGCTCCATACTAAATAAAGATTATGTAAATAAAAATTTTACTTAAATTTATAACATAACGATACAAGCAAGTAATACGATGCTCAATATAAGTATCTCCTACAATATGAGTGACTGCTGGAAGGTTAAATAATCCAAATATGCAATACTTAGTAATATAGTGTTATACTAGACAAATAATAGTTCGAATTATATTGGATTTCGATTAAACATGCACTTTTCTAGATTTTATGGAGGAAAATTCATCCATTACTCTGTCGAATTAATTTTTATCACAAGTGTATTTTTCGATGCTAATAAATGCAAGATCACTCAGGCCATCTCCCATGGTTGCTCGAGAAAATGACAATATTAATATCAGTTTACTGAATGAGCGTGTACAGCTAGCAACAGACACTGAAATTGTTAAAAGTATCTGAAGTGCATTTCTCAGATTTGGGAAAACATCCTCGCCGTAAGAAAGTATAAATTTTAAATCCTCCCTAGCAATTTTTGAACAAAAGAAATGTTAAATATTTTTACACTTTTTGATTCAAGTATGAAAGTACACAATTTTTTTTGTGTTTCCATTATCGTAGAACGAGGACAGAAACGTACTGAATATTCAATACTAAATACGAATTACTGTAAATATATTTCAGACAGAGAGAAAAGTATGAACTCAGATAAACTTATAAATAACTTTAAATAATGTAGAGGTTGCTCAGTCATTGGGACTGAAGAGGACTCGATTATTTGATGAAAGAGCGAATTAAATCATTTGTCATTAACATTTTGAAACAGTTATTTGAATATAATAATTGAATTCAAGCATTCCTTTTTAAATAAAAAAATTCTTCAATTATTTTTTGCGAACACATGTTGTATAAGTGTGTGCTGTCTTCCTGCTTTTGTGAGGAGATATTAAAAACTATTCAGTTTGAAAACTTTCAGTGCTAAAATTAAAATTATAAAATGAGAAAATAGGTTCAATTAGAGTTTCAAAACATGAAAGTTCTAGAAACTTTAAATAATTTTTAATCGTGCAGTCAATTGAAAGAGAAAGTCCCTCCCGCCCTTTCAATTTTTCTGTCTACTTACGATTACAGTATTGAAACAAAATTTCATACCGTATGAATGAGATTTTCTTTTAACTTAGATTATGAAATGAATTCTTAAAATTTGAGCTCGTTATTTCTTCATTTTTAATAACAAATAGACCAAAAAGATAAAACTAAGAAAAGATAATCACCTGATCACAAACTTATCTACAGTTATGCGCAACCTACTGATAGCTTCGGTTTTAGGATATTTAAATTGAGTCAAACTTCAAAATGCTTCGTATATTTTAAAAATTATCCAAATGATTTTGATATGTAGTTTGTCGATTTTGATATGTAGTTTGTCAAAATAATAAAAAGATTCCAAATAAGTTACATTTTATTATGAAAACTGCACAATGTAAAAGAATAGAAAACACCAATTGTCGTTTGTTAAGAAAAAAAAAATATGTTATCTGAAATATATTCAATAAAAACAAATAGCAAAAATATTGTACTACAAAATCAAAGGGAAAATTACATTGTTTTTTAAATTGATAACCTATTATAATAGTAAAATTTTCTTTTTGGAAATATAAAAAGAAATGTTGTTTAATGAATAACTATAAACTAA
Organism: Araneus ventricosus; assembly: GCA_013235015.1. Classification (NCBI taxonomy): domain Eukaryota; kingdom Metazoa; phylum Arthropoda; class Arachnida; order Araneae; family Araneidae; genus Araneus; species Araneus ventricosus. The sequence continues at coordinate 43,560 of BGPR01006694.1, read as the reverse complement.
GAGAAAAAAATAGCATGCCTGAAATTTGTCTGCAAGAACAAAAGCAGAATATTTTATTTTGCTGTACGGCTGATATTCTGAATGCAAAGGAACTATTCAACTGAAAATTAAGCTTCCGAGAAGACTCATTGAGTTGTCAGTAGTGTTTCACAGAATCCAAATAATATTCCAAATTCAATATTTCAGATTCACTGCTATTGGTTAAATTCTGAGAGATAGATGTAACAGACTACCTTTTAACAAGTACCTACGATGAATTTATAGATGATGGAAAACCACACTTAACAAGAAAAGAGAGAAACCCCTGTGATATGTGCCTCATCATCACTTAGCAATCTCACTGGGCACAAGAGAAATACATGTGCTTAACATAGAGCTAAATAAAGAGAAGATGATGAGGGGGCACCACAAAGTGTGTGTCCGCGATGGATTGATAGTGGGGTGGATAGATTTAACAAAATACCTCTTAGCAAGTACCTACAATGAATTCATAGATTCTGGAAAACCACACTTTTTACAAGAAAAATGAGAAAGCCCTTGACGTATGTGATTCATCATCGTTTAGCAATACTGCTGGATACAAGGGGAACAGATGCGCTCAATTTAGAACTAGATAAGCCGAAAAAATATTCATCTAGAGGTGTCTATTTAAGCTGCCCTGGGACAAACTATCTGCTGGCCATTAGGAGAACAGATGTGGATCCCCACAGAAGTCTCTGAAACAATTGTCTCGGAAACAAGGAATGTATTGAATGTTATCACCTGAAACGGACTTAAGCCATTTCCCGAAGACGTCATAAAATATAACTCGCAATCTCCTGTTTCTGCAATGTTTTATATATATATTGGAATAAAACAAACAAATCGCAAAAAAACATTTTCATTTTGTAAAATCTGTCAATGGCGTGGGGTCTTGTGAGATCGCACCGTTCGCACCCCCTCCGGTCGGCCCTTCTTGGAGACATTTGTAGAGGGGAGAGGGGATGGAATCATGGGACTGGGATCTCTTTGGGTCGGCATATTGGCCTTCATTCCATGGAGGAGCTCTGATTGGAGCGTGTGATGCAGATGAGATTCTTGATCCATATATAACAGAGGTTCCGAACCTGTGGTACGCTTACCGAACCCGTAGTATGCGTACCCCTGTGGTTACGCGAAGGACCATTTGGGAGCACGCGAAATCAAAGTTGTTAATGGCCGAAACAAGGAAGCATATGGGATTAAAAAGTTAAAGAATTTTGTTTCTCCAAGTGAATGCTTGCTATTTAATAACTATACCACTTAAATAGTTGATTATTACGAAGTGTAATTTAAGACGAAATAATTACAATACTGGATTCATTTGCTTTGGCATTAAACTAATACTATTGTAAAAGTGGAATAAATTGCAAAATAAAATACGAGTCTTGCAAATGATATTAATTCGAGTCATTTCACTCTTAAGCTAATTTAAGCTAACCTCAACATTATTGATAAAAACTTCTTTGCACAAAGAGATGGCTGAGAGGAGATAATTGAATTTAATAGTAGGGGGTACGCGAAAACAAAAAAGAATGATCAAGGGGTACGCGAGGGGAAAATGTTTGGAGCCCCTGATATGTAAGACTGTATGCTGGTGGTAGTGGCGATGACTTCATGGTATAATATGGATGATAATAACGAATATCTAGAGGAGCAGAGTTTGGAAAGCTACCTTATTCGCCAGATATTAATCAACGTGCTTGTTATCTTTGAGAGCCATGTTAAAGATTTGGATGTAGCCGACAGCCTTTGTTAGCCTGAAACATGCAACAACTGATTCGTTCCCACGCATAATAAAAGAAACACTTGAATCTGTATCTGATAGCTTTTCGACTAGGTCAGGTTATTGACCTCCGAAGCTTATTAATTTGAAAACATTATTCGTTCAATTCTTTTCAAGGTTTATTTCGTTTCAAAGTTGAATGTCAATTAAAAATAGGGTTACCATACGTCCGGATTTCAAGTTCACGTCCGAACTTGTGTCCGAATTTAAACCAGTGAATGCGGCGAGAGAGAAATTTGGCTGTGATAGAAAAAAAGTATTCGAAAAAGCCACCGTCATTCCGCCAATGAACGAAAACACCTTGTTGACATCCATTGTCGATGAGAAAGTGGATGAGCCCTTATTCAAGCCCCAGTTCAAAACTGAAAATTAAAAGTTTTCGCAATTTTGCTTTAATTCTGTTTTTAATTAATATAATTTTGAATTACCAAACATTAATAAAAGTTGTGTCTTCTTCGCATTCTGACGTCTCTAAGTTTTCTTCTCTTCCTGAAAGTCTTTGCTGGTATTATGAAACAGGGTCGTTGGTAGGTAAATTTTGTACAATTCTTGGACCCCCCTCTCCCAGTAGGAGCGATTGGGTGAAAAATTGAGGGGGCAAAACATTACTGATATCTAAAAGTACCAGGGAGTATGGGGGTAAACAACAAAATTCTAAAATTTTGTTACAAAATTAGCTAGTTTTCCCGAATGTTATTGCTTTTTTTATGATTCGTAGTTTTAAACAGATAAAAAGAAATAAAATTTAATTTTTCCCAGAAAAGTAGGGAGTGACTGCCCCCTCGTCCCCCTTACTCGCCGCTACTTCCCTCCCCCGGTGTGCCCATATTTCAACTAAAAAATTATGGTAACCGTAATTAAAACTCATCCTCAGGGCCGTATTGCAATTATAGTAACCCTAATTAAAACTCATTCTCAGGGCCGCATTAAGCTCTGTAAGGGCCTATAGGTTATATAAACTTGGGGACTACCCTTTCCCTCACCAAATTCCAAAACCATTTTTTATTCTCATTTAATCTCTATAAAACAGTTTTTAGGAAACAAATATTCAGACAAAGCGACATAGCAAAATATTTAATTGCGGCTCACCTTCACGATAGTTTGTTTCAGTATCTCGTAAATAAAATTTTTAAAAAGTAAAATTTAAAATTAATTTTGAAAAAAGGTTTTAATAAGTTACAGAACTAATTTTACACAATCTAAATACTCTAAAACAAGGTTTGTCAGGATTTTAGAATCAGTCAGCACATTGCAAAACGAACTGGAGCACGCAGATCTGAAAGCGAACTTGAAACCTGAAAAAAAAAAAAAAAAAAAACCTTAGGAATAATTTTCTGAAATTTAAACGATGCTTGATTTTAATCTGAATAAGTAATTTAGATAAGTGCGAAAACACGGCTCTTGTAAATTAAATGAAAGAGGGCAAATGTGGAGTTTACGGTACACACCTGTTTCTTGCCAATTTTTCTTGGCGCAATTTCATTTGCCGTCGCCAAATATTGTTTTGGATGTGCAGTGCGATTTTTATTGCTCTCTTGCGCATGCGTCGCCTGAAAACGAGAGATTGAGCACGCAATGCCTGCGGCATTTGAAGCGTGTACCGGGCAACTTTTCTTAACTTAAAAAAAGAGAAAAAGAGGCTTCGCTTACAGCATAACGGAATACTCGTAGCTTCGCTTATTCATTGAGGAACGAAACACACAGAATAGCATACACAGTACTGAACCGATATTCAATCCGAAGAATTCTGAACTAAGTTTGATTTAAATTCGAATTTATCGACCAATCACATCGAAGAGTTGAACAAAACAGTCCAATCGAAACGTGGCGCACTATAGCCTGATAAGCAAAACTCCGATGAAAAGATCAATTTGTGCGCATGCTCGCTTGTCACCCGTTAAAAACATCTAGACGCATCCAAAACAAATGTTCTCTCATCGCCGTTCTTGGCGGCAAAGAGTTGGCGATCCTAAGAGGAACGAAGTAAGTGGGTACCCAGTGGCGTAACTAGGGTGGGGCAGGTGGGGCTTATGCCCTGGGCGCAATTGCAAGGAGGCGCAAAATTAAGGAATCGGTTGTATTTAATATAAAAGTAGGTTTTCTGCAGCTGTTATTTCCAAGATTTTTAAAAACTGAAATAATTTCAACAAACTGTGGGAAAATCTTAAAGATACAGTCATTTTTACAACCCGGAAACCTGAAGCTGTGACAAAATAGCAAGTAATATTATATTTCAGAGATTTGCTGACCGAAACCCTTATCGCGAAATTAAAAGCTGGTTTAGAGCTCCCGCCCAACCGAGACACAAATTAGTATCTGTGTGATGGGAGATAAGTGAAGATGGTTAGGCATGATTATCTCCGCAGGGTTTCTGACGCTTTCTTCTGACCTGTTGGTTCCTATGGTTTCTCACGGTATGCATGATTCACACTGGATATCAGTTTCTTCGGAAATTGGAGATAAATGGTTAGCAAAGGTGTCATTACCGTTTTCAATCAGCAAAAAGTGAAGAACGAAAAATATACCTCCATTTTTTGCGTAGTGTAAGCGCACCCCATAAACTTTAAAGAACGTTAGTTCGCTATCTTTACATTATTTTTAGTACTGAATATTTGCATAATTTGTATGATGAAAATGCGATAGTGTTTATTTTAAATTTTTATTTCGCAAAACCCAGATGAAGTTCTGCCAAATACACACACAAATTTAAAAAAAAAAATGAGAGAGAGAGAGAGAGGAAAAAGACCGCATAAAGTTTTGCAATTGCTGGTAAAAATTTAGCAGATCTTAAACTGAAACTGGAAAAAAAATACGTGTTTATTAATTTTCTTTAAACTAGCAAGGAAGAAGGAATTTACATTTAAAATGATAGAGAATTAAATATGCATGTAAGAAGATTTAAAATCAAATTATGAAGTATATCTCAAATGTTCTGCTACGTTTAGAGCAGATTTTTTTCCCCAATAAATTGATTTTCAAATAAAGTAATAATGCCTTTCCCATGTGCTTTTCTTTTGTATATCGCGAAAAGGTAGTTTTGAAGATAATTATCCTAATCATGATAATAATTAATTCTAAGAAATGACATCGTCATGCCCAAGCCGGAAGTTCTTTTGGATATGATGTCGATAATGCATGTATTTTCATTTATTTCAGTGAAAATTATTCTAAATTTAAATTTTAGACTGATTATTTCAATTTTAGTGCTTTAGTTTTAATTAAGGTGTCTATTTCAAGCTTTTGACTCGATAAAATCTGGAATGATGTCTTTACCCATGAAACCTTCGGCATTTAGAAGATTAATCTCACCTGTTGTGTTCCAGCAAGTAGACTTATAACTTTTCTGTCAGATTTCCCCTCCCCTCCGTTTGTTTTGAAAAATGCATTAAATCCGAAAAAATTGAAATTATTATACTATTATTAGTGATTTAGTATCAAATTTTTCAGAAATAATGTATCTTTTTTCGTGTACATAAATAATATATCTTTTTCATGTACATAAATAATGTCTACTAAAATAATAAGGAAAATAATTAAAATAATTTTTCACGTCTTAGACAAATTAATAACGTTATAATTTTGATTAATGTTTGAATCAGCATTTTTTTCCTGCAATAGCGTATCCCATAATTACATGCAATGAATTTTGATTTTTTCATAAGGTGCTAGATAAAGCATTATTAAACATTATTAGTTGTAAATTTTGATTAATAAATTTAAAGATTTGTTTGAAATTATTTGATGAATTATGTTGTGAATATATATATTAGTCACGAAGGTTTTTGCATGCTTTTATCTGTGTTAACACAAGATTTACTTCAATGTTTAGAGTTTTTATATACTGACTATGGGGAAAAAAGTAATGTATATAAATTTTTCATAATTATTCGTATGTGTGTGGGGTTTTTTCAATGGATTAAGAGATTTGCGCACATTTTATATTATTTTTAAAATACGAGATAAATGAAATGCGCCCTTTTATTAATAAATTTCTAATATATCCGAAGTTTCTTACAAAAAGCTGCAATGTGTAAATCCTATCAACTCAAAAATGTTTTAAACTTTATTTTTGAAGTTTATTTCCACTTTTTATCTTTGCATTCGAAGGCATAAAGTTTCCGAAAAGAAAATGAGGATCACATTTCGAAAGAAAAAAAGGGGGCGCAGTTTCCGTATTTGCCATGGGCGCCATTTCATGTAGCTACGCCACTGTGGATACCATAAACTCCACATAAACCTGAAAGCGCTCAATTGAATTGCCGTGAAAATAATACAAAAAAGAAGGCGTGGGGCAATGGCGGCGATTGGGTGAAAAAAGTGAGGGGGGCAAAAAAATTTATAGACATTTAAAAGACCCGGGAGTAGACAATAAAATAAAAATTAGCTATTTTTATCGAACACTGTCCCTTTTTTATAATTTCTAGTTTTAGGCAGCTAAAATGAAATAAAAACTTAATTTCCCTAAAAAAAGTAGGGAGGCGACTGCCCCTCCCTTCGCCGCCACTGCATAGGGGGACACAAAAAGTTGCGGGGTCCCCAGGCACTTGCCTGCTGTCCTACCGCCACTAGAAAAACCCCAGACACCAGACATGCGGATGACGGTCGTTAAGGAAACGGGATATTCCACTGCATTTTGGGGGTGAAGAAAAGAGCTTCATTTCATTTGGCGCAGATAAAACTGGCGAAAGTCTTATTTCTCTTGGTACTTCGGTCGAAAACGAATTCTCGCCTAATGAAGAGCGCTTAGTTTGCTAAAGGTTGCGGTTAATTTTATATTCGTTTCCCGCCTTTTTTCGACTCGTTTACCCTGTTCAGGGTTTTTTCGTCTGGCGGTAGGGCAATACTTTGCCTTCTTGATAATACTGCCCTGCTCACCTTATTTTACTGTCACACAAAAGGGGGCGGGGGAATTCCAACCTTTGCTGCTGCTCTTGTTTCGTGACATGCATTTTTAATCCTACTCCTACATATCACATGTAGGAATAGGATTAAAAATTAAAATAATATTTATAACATTATTCCAGCACGTGGTGCAGTCCATAAACGAAAATGAATGAAAAGAGAGGGTGCATTTGTTTGATTTATTGCTGAAAAGACTGATTCCGGGGAACAAATGAGACTAAAAATTTGAGCACGCCTTAAATAAAATCTCAACAACTGCAAAATTTTAATTATGTCTTTGCACTTATTATGGTTTAATTATTCAATTAAATTCTTAGTAGATTAGGTTGCGTGTATAAATCTGATCAATCAACTACGTTGAACAAACGACAGTCTTTAGCTGCTGAACATCTTTTATTTCCACGAATGAAAAGCATTAAAATGGCGCTAACAACATTCCGTAGTCACTCCCCAACATTTTCAGAGAAAACCACGTTTTTACAAAAAAATACTAGGTCGGTTAACAGTTATTGTACAGTTATATACAATTTAGATCATACAGATACAAAAATGTAAAATATAAAAAACCTTTATAAAAATTATGGAATTCATCTAAAGAATTAATTATAATTATTTTTCAAAATATAATATTGTTTAACACAATTTTATTATTTCCTTAATTATATTTATTTCTATTTTTAAATTATTGACATCACTCGTTTAGCCTTAAGGCTTAAATTGGCTTGACTAGTGCAGCCATCTAGTGAAGGAATGACACACTACTGCTGTCATTACACACTGTATAATGAAAGACAGACTTAATAGGCCTTTTTTACATTTACATTAGATTATGCGTAATTAAAATCCGTGTTTGTTTTTTCAATATTTTACGTCTGTAAATATCAAGCAGAGTTCTTATTTTTAATTTTACTATGCTGTTTTGGATGTTTTGTAATTTTATTGTCAAAATCACATGAAGCGATGTTTCAGCTTCAAATATCCGACGTGAGATGGCAGCACCTCACAAGATACAGGACAAATGTTTTGAGAAGTGCTCTCTCACAGAGAAAGAGAAACTTTTGAAACTTTTTTACTTTTTCTCTGTGTGCTCTCTCTCTCTCTTTCTCTCTCCCCCACGAAACAGCCATAGTGTTTCAAAAATCAGTGGCGTGCCGAGGGGGTAAGTGGCACCCGGGGCATGATATATTTTCACCCCCTCATCTTACCTTCAAACAGTGGCGGCGAGGGGGGCAGTCGCCTCCTACTTTTTGCTAAAAAAATTAAATTTTTATTTCATTTTAGCTGCCTGAAACTACGAATAATTAAAAAGCTATAGTGTCCGGCAAAATTAGCTAAGTTTGTAGCTAAATTTTAAAATTTTGTTGTCTACGCCTATATTCCAGGGTACTTTTAGATGTATATAAATTTTTTTGCCCCCCCCCCCCGGGGTGGCGGGCCGATCGCCGCCACTGCCTTAAAAAGTGAAATAAACGCATTAACGCTTTGCAACCATGGCCAGTGGCGGTTTTTCGCACAGGTGTTAGAGGCGTTCGCCTCGTGCCTCGAGAATTTAGGGGGGCTCAAAACCTATTCTATTTACATAGTTGTGCTAAAACGACGACGATTTTTAGACATTGGGTAGGGGTAGGGGTCCTCAAAGCGATGTTTAGCCTGTGGCCTGGTATTGACAAAATCCGCCACTGACCATGGCCAGTGGCGCCGAACGGAAAACAATATTATTTTTCAGCTGTTTAAGGGGACACATTATCCCCAAAATGGCCAAAAAATATCAATTTTTTATTTTATTGGCTTGTTTTGTTTATCTTATCTTTCAACTTATTGTATCAAAATTTCAATTGGTACCTCTAATATTATAGAAGTTATTTAGGCGTTTATTTACGATGGCCAATGACGAACATGCGAAAATGACAACTTTACCGGGCTTTTTATCCATGTCGGACTTTTCTTCACTTTCATGTTTTCAAAATGCTAAGGCGCTTTTCCCTTTTCAGATAGATCTTTCAAATTTTGTGTACTTATTTGTCTTTATGTATATGCTAAAACTGTGCATTTAGCCGCCATTATCCGGCTAGCTCACAGGAAGTGAAATCGGCGGTTAAAATAAAGTTGGGCCATAGTTGAATTAAAGTAAATTTATTGTTCACACATCTTCCAAACAGAATTATTCTAGATTAACTAAGCTTACATTACATTTAAGTTACAATATTCACCACTCTACGCATGTCGAGTTTTGTCCGTCCCTGTGAGAGGGTAAAAGGCATCTGCTCGCAACAAGTCTCAAGTCACTCTGTCTCTCATTCTTCTCCGGAAAGTCAAAGGTCCTTGCAGCGCCATAAACCGGCAGGAGGGCGAGACAAAATGTCATTGTCACATGCATGTAATAAGCATTCAGTTGCTTAGTCTTTTTTATATACAAGATAAAAATTGAGTTAGTGCTAAATTTCCTCATTTTTCACCACATAAAACAGTTAAAAATCTATATTTAAGCGAATATTAAATGCATCTTAAAATCCATGCACAGAATAGTGTAATATGTTTCAATGAATTGGCAAATAAAATTTCAAGCAAAAATATTCCTACAGGCAAAGTAGGCAACTGCCTAGGGACCCCGCAACTTTAGGCCGGCAGTGCCTCAATGTCAAGAGTGTCCCGGGTTGAAGTTCAGATAAATTGATCACTTTAGCTTCCATCATTTCCTCTTGCATCAGCTTATTAGAAAATGCATCAAAGCAATTTTTGATAATGGCGTAATGCCCGGGGTGCAGGGGGGGGGGGGCGGCCGATGCCCCGGGCGCCAATTGTAGGGGGCGCCATGGAGCCAAAACATTACTGCGCTTATGTCATTTTTAAAGCAATATATGATTAGTCAAAGAATAGTACCATTATCGTTACTGGCACCATTTACCCTTGCTAAAGGGGACACATTAACTTTTGAACAATATTTTTTATTTTAAGTATTATTGAAAAAGTTTTCATACTATTAAAACATAACAATCATATAAAGTCATCTTAAAAAAGAAAAAATTCATTTTGATCTGCTTGTTAAGTTGAAACCCCCCTGAGCTGCATTTCTGTGTGGAATCTGTCTATTTCATGCAAGCGATTCATGAAATTAGCTTCAATCCTAAGCTAATAATTAAAAGTCTTTTATTGTCTATTTTATGTTTTTTTAACTATTAGAGTCAAGGAACTGAAATATTATTTAGTAATTTTTTTCTGTTTTGGAGAAAAATATGACAAACTTATCTATAAATAATAATAAAAAATTAGATCTAATGTGGAATTATTTCTTACGTTTCTTTGTATACTTAGTTTCATTTAATTTTCATAAAAAAAGAAAGAAGATATATATTCCAGACTGCTCTGCAGAAATATGTAATGAATAAATCGTCTCTTAACAAGTAACACCACCTATCTCAATTTTTTGAAATTTCAAAGAGGAAGAAAATACTCAATTTTTCGCTACCAATAACGAATATTTCTGAATTTTTTTAAAGATCTAATATGAATATGAGACCGCATGTTCCAACCAGACGTGAAAAAGTTTTAGAAATATTCGTTATTGGTTAAGAAAATTCATTTGAATCTTCCTCTTTGAAATTTCAAAAAATTGAGATGGTGGTGTTGCTTGCTAGGCGACGAAACAAAAACTATAATAATAATAATAATAATAATAATAATAATAATAATAATAATAATAAGAGTTCATGAATTTATCCCGATTCTGAAACACGGTTTCCAAATTTTCATTAGCGAGTACATAAATAAATGAATAATCAAGGAAAGAGGGGATTTCTGAAGTGAACTTCCGCTGGGAAAAAGAAATTCGAACCAGAAGGCTAAGAAATATTTTCTGAGCAGTATTGAAAAGAGAATAGATCACAAAATGGCGCGTTATACTTCAAGTAACATGGTGAACGTGAGTCTTTTCAAACGCGATCATGGGAGAGGGGGGGGGGGATATCCTTTCATCCAAAGGAATTTTGGAAAGGACGAAGTTTTTATACTGAGCGATGATAGACTAATTTTTTTCCCCAACGCTTCTAAGTTCCAATAGGGCCGAAATATTTTCCAACGGTAATCTTCCTTCAAAAGGAATGAATGGTCCTTCGGATGTGATTCACCGCGTGAAAGAGAGGAAATGCATTCCATTTGTAGTCACTTCCGCTCTTTTTTAAAGAACAGGTGAGAAATTCACTGCAAAGAATTTTTCATAAAGAAGAAAATAATTTTTATACAGGATTTATTTCATTATAAAGAAGAAAACTTATGAAAAGGAAACAATGGTCGTCGGTGAAGATGTTGCTATTCGTTATTTAAACACATCTGCACATTTTTTAAGACAATTTCTAAACAGTGCGTGTCAAAAGTTTAGGCGCAACAACAATTTTGAAATAAAACTTTAAGTATTCACTCTATTTTAAATCAGAGTTAATGTGTGTAAAAAACTATAGAATTGAATTATTTTTCATACAATCACATGTTTTAAACTATATTTTAAACCATCGAATTTAGCAAAAATACAAGAATAGGTGTGTCAAAAGTTTAAGCACAAGAGGCATTTTTACAGTCGAGTAAGAATGAAAAGTTGATACTTAATTATTGCTCTTTTAAATTGAATTAGGTGAAATACACGGTTTCCATTAACAACACTCGTGTTCTGGCTTTAGTTCAAATCAAGCATCCTCAATTTTCTGCTCTCAATTCTTCAACTGAAGCATACAGCTTACCATTTTGATAAACTGAACTTGTGAGGATACCCCACACGTTTTCTATGGGGTGGAAATCAGGACTTAGAGCTGGCCAGTTCAAAACCGACACCATGTAGGATCTAAGCCATTGTGTGTGACGTTGATTTGGAGGCATGGATTGAAGCTTTGTCATGTTGAAAATCCAATCTGTTCCAAGTAAAATTTCCCAAAAGGAAGTAAATGATTGACAAGTGTCAGAGATAGTACTTCGCAGTTTTCAGATTTTTGCTGACCACTGACGAAGGCTAGGGAAATCTGCCCATTGAAACATACAACACATCGCTCCCCATACCATCAGAGATCCGCCACCATGTTGTCTACTAAGCATGCTCCTTGGTTCTTTACAATGTACAAAGATCATGTCAATAGCATGCAAAGCCATCGCGACCGTCCAAATTCCATTTTTTTCATCTCTGAATAAGCCACATATTACCAAATGACATGTGCTGCTGGGCCCACTGTAATCGAGCTTAGATATGATGGGGTTCCAAGCAAGGTAATCGAGCCTCTTACGCTTTTTCATGTGTACCGATTCTAAAATTCTTCTACGGGTAGTTTTTTTTTTTCAATAATTTTCCTCCAATGATATTTTTAATTCTTGAAAGGCGATAATTCCCAGTCGAAGCCAAATTTCTCTCGCAGCAGGAGCTGGTCACTCGTGGCATTCCAGAACAAGACTTTCGTTCGAAGTTTTTACCGCGCGCTAATATTTAATAAATTCTACGATTTGACTTCTTTAAAGCAAAGCAGCTGCAATTTCAGAGAAATGGACTTTTGTTTTGCTCCTACACACCAGATTTTTGATACTTCCTAATACGAAAATTCTTTAGACCTATCCATTTTGAATAAACGTTAGACTAACAGTCAGGTTCTTGCTATAAACCTAGATACGGGCACAACTGCTTGTGTGATTTCATTAACTTTCATAAAAGCAGTCTTGTGCTTAAACTTTTGACACATCAATCGTTATATTTTTAAAAGTTCTGATTAGAAATAAAGTTTTAAAATTAATAATGTTTAATATGATTTCAAAATTGCATTTTTCAATTCCTACTATTAGTTCACACTCAACCTATACATATTTATGTATCTTGTTCAAATTTTCAATCGTTAATAAAATACTTTTTATTCATCCACTCAAGTTCAAATACATTTTTTAAAACTTGTAGTGGATGACACTTGATGTTAATACAGTTTTTTCAATTTTTTAAAAATTTTTCTTTGTTGACCTAAGTAGGAATTGACTTTAAAAAATTTATTTTATATTACTTGTTGTATTCATATAAACGACATGTTGAAATATAGTGGATACTTAAAGTTTTATTTTAAAATTGTTGTGCTTAAACTTTTAACACGTACTAAAGACAATATATTGAGTTAAAGGCATGAAAATCAGAATATAATATCAATATAACAATGAAAATCTTAATATTTCTTTACAAAATAAAGATTCCCTTGGCATTAGAAGATTCATATGTAATCCGGAAATAATCAAAACGATCCAATTCTGAGGAAGAGTTAAGTTTAGTTTCATGACATATTACATATGGATTGGAATCTCAGATGGAAACGTAGTTATTCTATAATTAAAAGCTTTTTATTATTTTTTTTCTGTGTGCATATGCCTGATGCAATAATATATTTTTGGAGAAAAAGAAAAATCCATGTATTGTTAGGTTAACTTGCATAAATAAGGACACGGCAATTTTAAACTTCCTTCTCTAACAAAATAGAGAAGTATATATCGTGAAGTAGGTCATATCTCCTGGCAGAGTTGTTTATTCCCTGCTGTTGTCCAGTCGCAGTTGAGAACGGTACAAAGTGGCGGAAAGAATAAACACGGTTCACTGCTCATTTTGCGGAAGAATACATTGAATTTGCGGCTGTTGATTGAAGGAGGGAAACCGCACTCTGGAGTATCGAGAAATCTAAGAAAGTTTTCTGTTCCACCTTTTCCCCAAAGGATGGTTTAACGATCTGTGAGTCCGATTCGAATTTCTCAGAACGAATGGCACCAATTTTCCGGTCTTTAATGTGTTTGTATGAGAAAGTGTGGCATATTCTTTGATGTCACTTGAATTCAATGATACGTTCAAAATTCATTCTTTTAAAACCAATGGTATTTCGAATGGCCCTGTCGTAAACAGAGCAAATATTTCAAAGAATAGATTTTGGTATTTTACTTCCAGCTGGGTTTTACCTCTGTTCGTAGGGGGTTCGATTGCTGATTTGGTATAGAACTGACATTTCTATTACTATTTAATTTTATATTTACATTATTCAGCGGAAGAAGTAGTGTGGAATAGATAAGAGAGGGAAGGGGGTGTTAAGAAATCCGTCAATTGGTTTGCAGTATTAATAGACCGTTAATTATATAACTGTTTCTACAGCTGAAATAATTCAAATCAACAGTTTTAATAAATCTTTAATTATTAAATAATTCTTCCATAATTATGTATAACTTTTCTAGAAAAAAATATATTGCAGAAGTGACACAAGCGATTTTGCAACTGAAAACATAGCAATTTACGTGAGGAAGAAGAAAACCGAACATTACCCTTTGCACTGCAATGGTGTTGGGTTGTGGTTAATCGAAAAACGCGCGTTGGAAGGTTATGGGGTTGAAGACGAAAACAACGATAGTTGTAGTGATGTAAAATACCCGGCCATTTATTTTTAAGGGTAAAAACCCCAAATTGGTATTTTCCCTTACTGCTGGCAAACGATAAGGTAAACAAAGAAAAACTAGAAATATATAAACCTTTTACAACGTTTTAAGTTCCGTAAATCCTAAAAACTTAATCACAAAAAATAAGCATAATACATCTGGATGTAGCAATGCATACATCATGCATCGTACATAAAATACAAAGCATAAATGCATCTTACATAAAAATCTTTTTTTTTTTTTTTTTTTGCAAAATACACAGTTGTTGCGTATACATCAATTTCATGTGTTTCATTTTGAATCACCATTCGCAAATACTTTTTTTTTGCAAAATACTCAGTTTTTCGGTATTTACCCATGCAGGCTTTGGGTAATTACCAACCCTACATCACTAGTTACGTGGTCACGCTATGCGCATTTAATTTCGGAACACGCACTCACACACACACGCACTCACACACACCCGCACTCACACTCACACACGCACTCACACACACGCATGCACACACATAGCATCCAGTTCCTTCTGCACATGTGTGGGTAAATAGCATTGAGAAATCGGGCAATACCATGTGGAGGGGAAAAAGAGAGTGAATAGATTCAGCTTTCATCAGAGGTCGGTTTTCAACTAATCGGATAGTTTGTGCCGGTACATGTAATATCAAACTTTCGTTTTATGCTCCCATCACAGTGGCGGCGAGTCGGGGGGGGGGGGCCGCATTCACCCCTTACTTTTTTAGGAAAAAATTAAAGTTTTATTTCATTTTAGCTGCCTAAAACTTGGAATTTCTAAAAAGTAATAGTGTTCGGGAAAACTAGCTACTTTTTTAACTAAATTTGAAGATTTTTTTCATCTCTCCTGTATACTTCCGGGTCTTTTAGATGTCTGTAAATGTTTTGCCCCCTCACTTCTTCCGCCCAATAGCCGCCACTGTTCCTTCATGCTACTTAGAATAAATTTGAATTTCTGGTGGCATCTATGGGTCATCCAACTGAAAGGCGGAGGAAAGGGAGTTGAAATGTTCGCTTTCCTATAACTCTTAACTACAGTAGAGTCTCCCTACAACGAAGTCTCCCTACAGCGAATTTCTCCCTATAACGAAATTTTTAATCGGAATGTTAAATAACATTCAAAATATTCTCCATATAACGAAGTGGTTGTTTCCCTGTAACGAATTTTTTCAGACCTTTATCTTTTCGATTTTTGTCATTGTTGAAGAAAGTTTCTAATTTCTGTGCAAACAAATCGCTCGCACGTGCCTGTTTCTGGAACCACTCGCATTGTTCATTCCAGCGATAACACACAACAATAGAATGCTACGTGAAGGGTAATGCAGTTGTGGGGACCTGGGTTTCTACAGAGTGAGCAACATTTATAAGGGTCAAGGTTCCAAGAATCGGGGTGGAGTGGGGGTGGAAACAGCAAGTGGATGTGACAATACGCATTTTATGTTTATCCGTACTAGTACATATTATTCTCTAAATTAGTGACTGGTCTTCACTTTTGAGCATTTTGTTTATACAATAAAAATTAGTATAATTTTAACAAATTTTTATTAAGTAATACTTCATTTTTAATTGAAAGTCATAATTAAATATTTTTGAACTTATCGCACATACTAAAAGTTTGGTAACGTTTACTTAAATTAACGTAATTGGAGACAGGAGGGTTATTCAAACCAGGCGAATGCTTGCCTCATCATAATGAGCAATTGTTTTATTAAGAGTTTCTCGATAGCTGCCACCTTTTAGAAGTTAAGAGGATCGATATCTCCACTCGTAGGTAAGAACACTGCAGTATACGCTTGAGTTTAGTTTTTTCTAATTTTCAGTAGATACGGTGGCCTCGAGACCGAAAGGTTGCGCGTTCGAGACTCGATTCCACAGAGATTCTGTCGTGTATATGCGTAGTATACCTGACAAAAAGGAACCTGTCTTCGCCTTACGTCTTGCCGACAGAAATTGTTTTCTTTCGAATTTGTAAATCGTGCAATCTACACCATTTTTCATCACACTAAAACCGAAATTTTCTTTAAGAAGTAAACTTCGAAATGATTCTTCAGTCGCAAGATATCTGTCGCGGAGCGGGGTGGCGCGTCTTCCCATTCAATTTAACCCTCTCCATTCGAAAGGTGAATGAATACCTGGCCCCGAAACCCTTCAGCTGTGACCTCGGCATCTTTCTCGTGGAGCGCACGTGCCGAAAAGTGATGGATGGCATTTAATTGGCCACGGCAAGTGTTCCACGACACTTGATTGGCGTTTCTGAAAGCACGTCACGTAAGCCAAGAACACGTGTCCGCTCTTTCTTTTCTTCCTCCGGTGTGCTCAAGGAGTTGCCGTCCCCTCTCCACTCTGATCAGCAGGTGCCGCACTTCCTGCACTGATTGGCTTCCTCCGAGGGCTTTTGTTTCTGACATCTGATGAGGCTGACCCGCCGCTTTGAAGGCACGCGGAAAGCACCAAGAAGTTTATCAGCAATCTGGAAATTTAAAGTTGAGCGAGTCTTGAGGCAGGTCGGGGTGGTCAGCTCTTGAAGGTTGGGGATTGTTACGGCCTTGGGCCTGGTTATGTCATGTTTAGTTGCTAAAAAAATCCTTTTATAGCTGTGGAAACGAAAGAAAATGCCGAATTAAGCTTACGCTGAACCGAATAAAATATTTTCGGTATCAGAATCAAATAGATGTAGAAAAACGAGCAAGATTCCAACGAATTAACTGAGACAGGATCAGTGCATGAGTACTACACTGTAAAAAATTTCTTCGCAAAATTACGGGCAGTGACCGGCAGCCCAGGGTCCGTCCATTTCCCGTTAAAATACATTTTGCCCGTAAAAAATTCTGACCGTGATTTTATGAATGTGGCCGTAAACCTATGGCCGTGATTTCCTGACCACTGACCGTAAATTTGGAAGTTGACCGTACAAAAGTTCCCGTTACTTCCCGGTCAGTGCCCGTAATTTTGGAAGCTCACCGTATAAAAGTGCCCGTGATTTCATGGTCGCTGCCCACAATTTTGGAAGCTTAACCGTATAAAAGTGGCTGCCTTTTTCTGGCAAATGCTTACAATTTTGTAAGCTGTCTGTATAAAAGTATTCGTTACTTTGCGAATAGCTCCTTTTAAATCTGGAAGTTTTCTGAATAAAATTACTCGTTATGTTCTGGATAATGCTCACAATTTTTAAAAGTTGACCTAATAGAAGTAGCTCTAACTTCTGACTATGACCTAGAATTTTGGTTCATGACCACAAATTTGAATGCTGACCACCTAAAACTGCACCTCAATTTCTGACCATGAATCCAAATTTTGAAATTCGCTCGTACAAAAATGCTCATTAATTTGGAAGTTAGCACCCTCAAAAAAAGTGGAAATTGGTTCCTGACCTCTGCTCATATGTTAAGAGCCGATTGTATTAAGAAGAGCCCATTATGGAGGTACTGTAGAGGTTTCTTCAAAACCAGTATACATATAATCAGAAATAAATTAATTATACTCGAAAGACAGAAACCAAAATCAAAATATCTTAAAAAATTGAATAAATTTTATGAAATATTTAGTACATCATTTCAATATGTGTAATAATGTAGAGGTATTAGAAAATACTAAACTTTTAGTATACAGTTAGTTACTTTATAAGTCATAAAGAAAATTTTAGACCAGAGACAATGTATAACTGTGCAATAGGCATTAAGTTAATGACCAACTACTTCTTTTCCCCAAGGCTAAACTGTTTTTTGTACCACTAGCCAAAGAAACAAAATTTGACTTTAAATTGTGTCTTTCTTTTCGGTTAAATATACTTTTCCATTAATGGAAAGCACAACATGTTAAATTTAACACAGTTAACTTCAACAAGTTCTCACTGTTCAGCCCACATGTTTAAAAACTCTCAGGTACACACAATTGTATAGCACAGTTGATATATGAATTCTTAAATCTTATTCACACTGCAATGTAATAGAATAAAGAGGTATGATGCCCCCTCTTTCTCCAGTATTTAATGAATTACAAACATAAACAGTGAACAGATATACAAATTATAATTGTATACCACAGATAAATAAAACATTAAATTATGAAATATAATCTTAAATCACTTAGTGAAATTATGTTCAAATAACAGGTAAAGCAATTCAATTGAATAAAAAACAATTTATTAAAAATATGACTTACAAAAACATATATACATACATTTATACACATAGACAACGAGTTGTAAAAATATACATACTAGCAGTACGCGCATGGCGTTGCCTGTGGAATCAGGACTTCAACAAAATGAAAAAAAAAAAAAAAAAAACACAATGACATGAAAAAGTTTTGAAAACAAAAGATACACATTGATTTTCCCACTTATTTTTTCGTGACAATTAGAAAAGTTAATCCAAACAATATTAAAAAATTGCAACGTGAAAATCATTATTATACTGAAAGCAAAGTATGCGAGAAGAATAAATACCCGGAAACGTGTTGCGGGAGAAAACTAGCTAGAGTAAAATAACTTTCAACTGCCTAGGGAAAAAAGAAGAAAAAAAAAAAAAAACGGGAAATGATACTTTAAAAACAAAATATTTCGATGGCAAAACAGACTATTTTTTAAAAATTTCTCGTAATGGAGGAAAATTCTGTAAAATGACAAAAACCAAGTATGCATGGCATCGTGGGTTCCAGAGGTACTTTCTCTACGAAGACGGTGCAAACAAGATCCAGCTGATAAGGATTTCCTGAAAGGATAAAATAAAAAAAATGAGACATAATTGAAGAGCCGAGTGGATGAACATGTTAAAATTTTGTTAACTTAAAAAAAATCAAAAACATCAGATTTAAATTAAAAAAAATCACAAACCATGATTACAATACAATAACAATTCAATAAGTTAGGTACAATTAACAGAATCAAGAGACTTAATATTTTCATTATATATTATAATTTCATTCATGGCACACTTTTTTTTCCTTATTTTTGGAAGCTTTGGATCCTTTATCGTGATTCATTCT
The DNA here is from genome assembly GCA_013235015.1 of Araneus ventricosus. NCBI lineage: Eukaryota > Metazoa > Arthropoda > Arachnida > Araneae > Araneidae > Araneus > Araneus ventricosus. The sequence continues at coordinate 24,437 of BGPR01006694.1, read as the reverse complement.
TAGAAAACACCTGTTAACTACAAATTGGACAAAGAAAAATTCTTCAGTGATTTTGCTATTTTCAAAGTTTAACAAGCTTAATTTAAGTTCATTGAAAAAGAAATGTTAGTAGAATCAAACACTATAGCACCCAACCCTTTATATATATAAATGCTGTTTCAAAGGCACCAAATACTTTTTTTTAGACACAAGATACTAGTGTATATTGAAAAAAAAAATGTTTTTAGAAAAAGACATAGGTTATATGGTAATGATGTCAAAAAGTAAATTTACTATTGGCTATCTGTTTAATGTAAAGCTATGATTGGTACAAACATGTTTAAAAAAATTCCAAAAACATACAAACTGACAAGAATTATTAAGCCTTTTACCTACCCACAAAAGTTAATTTTTTTTCTCACCTCATGTAAAAGGCTATTTTAATAATAAAATATATATATTAGAATACAATGTAACATTTAAACATAAAAAAATGAATTACTTTGAAATTTATAGCTTTAATATATTTAAAACAAATTTAGTTTATGTTATAATTTTTTTTTGTTTTAAATACACATACCGAATTGCTTCCAGGCATCAATTAGTTTTCTTGGTTGGATCGGTCGAAGAATTATTGTTGATACGATTCTTGGAGATATTTATCTCATACTGCTGCAACTCCAATGTCTTCTATGCTTTCCATGCTGAAAAGTCATAGAAAACTGTTTTTAGAACAACAAATTACTCTGCATCTTAAAACAAATCACTAAATGATAAGTTAACTAATATTTGAATATTGCATAAGATTTTCCCCCAACATCCCATCAACCGACTGAGCTGAAATTTTGCATGCACGTGTACATCCAAAGATAATGCAATAGCTGACAGGAGCTTCTCAAAAAATATAAAGTAAACATATATTTGAGCTCATTTCGGTTAGCTGAGCATGTAGATGTGCGCTGATCTGGAGCTGTTTGTTTAGTACATTATAAAAATGGTTAACTTGGAGTTTAGGGTGCATACTCACTTCGTTTCCTGTAAGCTCGCCAAGAGAAGAGTGTGCCAGAACATTTGTTTTGGATTCAAGTTGAAAATTTTTTCGGCATTGTTTGAGCATGCGCCGACAGTGATTTGTTTACAGGTCTACGGTGCATGCCCTTAATTTCACCTCATTTCCATTGGTCGGCGTACGAATTTGAATAATACTTCATTTGGAATTCTGGATCATTTACCAAACGATATTTTTCAATAACCGTTTGCTCCTCTTCTGAAGATTTTCGTTCATTTAATTTATTGATTCTCTTTTTCTGTGTTGCTAGTTATGACTTCTAAATATCTAATAAGGAGTGTTTTTTCTGGAAACAATAGTTCCCTTGCTACGTTTCATCGTCTTCAGATAACGTGCTTTTCCCGTGTGTTTCGTTTCTCAATGAAAAAGCGAAGCTACGAGGGGCCCACTTTGCTGAAAGTGAAGCCGCTGATGTTTTTTTAAATTAAAAAAATTTGCCCAGTGCACACTTGCAATGTCGAAGGCATTGCATGCTCAATGTCTCGTTTTGAAATACCATAAGCATCGAATACACAGGAGATCTAAAAAAACTCACTGTGCATCCTAAACAGCGTTTGGCAACAAACAAATTTGTTCGAAAGAAAATTTGCGAGAAAACAGTACGCACCCTAAACTCCAGGTTTACCTTGGGCTGCTTGGATGGCCAGTTATTTTATTTTTATTTGCCTTTATTTCATTGGGTTTCTTTCTCGACTCATTTCCCAAATAAGAAAATTTCAAAATTATAAAATTTAATTTTTTTGTAAGATAACCATTTTTTTCTTTAATAAAATATTTCACAAATAATGCCAAATCATATGAAACGATTCCTTCAGAAAGGTCGCGGCCAAGGCAAGGTGGCAATCCAGGCTCACAAACATGAAAATATGTCAACTCATTGAATAGTAATGGAAACTTAATTCTTTCAAATGACTCATTACCTACAATGTTGACACAACTCCAGTCATATCTTTCTTTTGTTCGTGTCTGACCAACTGAAAATGGTTTATTACGAAATTCATGTTTTTTTTATTAGACAGTAACAGCTGTAGGCCATTTTTACACGAAAATAGTCTCTATAACCATCCAGGCCCAATTTTAGTAACAAATAGTTGCCACTGGGAACCCTATACATACATACACATATATATTTGCATATACACACACATAGGGTAGATGCTCCAGTTTTGGCCTCGTTGGATATGTTTTTCCAATAATTAACCATTAATTTCAAATTAACTAATAAGAAGCAATCCAATACTTTAAACAATCCTTATTTGACTATTTTCAATCTGATTGGTTCATTTTTCTCAAACATGCGACTTCTAAAAAAATTAAATGCATGATCATGTATTGTATACTCACAACTGTTACGGTTTTTGTTAAGGAACAAATATTTGAAGTTTTTCATCATCAAGCTCTCAGAATTAAATGATTAATCTAAAACTTATTACCCTTGCGGTTTATGAGGTAAACTTTCTTTTTATTCCGATTTCATATCAAAATGAATTATTTTTAAGATTAAATGGGTGGTGGCCAAAAGTGGAACACTACATATTTCAGTTTTGGCCACATAACTTCATTATTGTGTTTTGAGCCATTACATAAATTTAAGAATATCTGGATGAAATAAAATCAACTAATTTAGTTTTGTTTTTAAAATAAAAGCAACTTAATTTTATTTCTAAAATAAAAGTAACTGATTTAGTTTTGTTTCTAAAATGAGAAGCAACTGATATAACTTTATTTCTGAAATAAAAGTAACTGATTAAGTTTTATTTTCATTTTACATAGTAATGGCTTCAATTAAAAATAAGGCAAGTAGCGCTTCCATAAAAAAAATTTGCTACTCGCCATCTAAAGTTGGTAATACAGTTACGGCCATTCAAAATGGAATGTCAAAAACATCTCCATTTTGAACATTTCCCTCACATTTATGTTAGAAAATTTTAACTTGAGGAATCCGACTCGAGTGATAAGGAATATTCTTTTATAGGCATGGATTGCTCTAATTTTAAAAATGATTCTGCGGAATTTGATTAATGTTGCAATTAAAAATTATAAAAATACATATTTGTGGATATTATTAGCGAGTATAATAATGAAAATTCTTGATTTTTAAAAAATCTATGCTTTTGCAATGTAAGTTTGTTCCTCTCCCCATTTTTTGTTTCATATTTTATCAAAAAAAAAATTATGCGAGTGTATATAGTTTAAAATTATAGTTTGTATTTTATCAACCAAATTAAATTGTTTTCGGCATTCCTGTTTCTTTTTTTAAAACTGAAATCTGCAGCTAAAATCAGTTTATTCATCAAAAAAATCACATTTAAAATAACAGAAAATAATGTACTAAAATAAATATTTCAGAATGATTTATTTTTACTTAAAATTCATTAAAATGTCTCTTAAAAATATAATATTAATGTGGCCAAAACTGATGCAAATTGGGTTAATTTACTTAAAAATTCATAACTCTAAATCTAAAATATTCTTCAGAAAATTTTTATAACTAGCAGAAAGCCAATAAAATTTGCTAAAGAATAGTATAAGTATGATTTAATATGCTTTAAACAGTCATCCACTGTGAAATTTCTATTTCAAATTTTCTCTTTTTTTAAGGTGGCCAAAACTGGAGAATCTACCTTATATATTTTCATATACTCACACAGATATATAGAATGTACGTATGCATAAATAAAATTTAATGTGTGAATAGAAAGTGCGATTGTTCTATAGCAATTGATCTATTTCACCTGATGAATTATTAAAATCAGTTTTACAGTGCTTTCAACATATTTGAGAAAAATCTCCTGAAAAATAGATTAACTACTGCTGCAGGTACATAAAGAGCACACAAAACTCAAAACAGAAATTAATTTTTTTTATTACTATAGATCAATCAATCACACTTTCATAATGTTGAATCACAATCTGCATAAAATATGATCAATCAAACTATGAGGCTTGATTAGTCCAAGGTAAAAATCATCGAGTGTTTCAAAATTTTATAATTTATACGTACAACAATGCATTCAAATACTGAGAATACTGAATTATTGAATATAGTGAAAATACTGAATTATTGAATATAGTGAGGATACTGAATTATTGAATATAGTGAGAATACTGAATTATTGAATATAGTGAGAATACTGAATTATTGAATATA
>BGPR01006694.1:2189-19597 GCA_013235015.1 Araneus ventricosus | reverse complement strand
TATTGAATATACTACTGAAATATTGAATATACTACTGAAATATTGAATATACTACTGAAATATTGAATATACTACTGAAATATTGAATATACTACTGAAATATTGAATATACTACTGAAATATTGAATTACTATAGAATGCTAATAATCGAAATTATTGTAAAGAAAGAATATAACAGGGTTTCAGAATATAATTTGTAAACTTTTGCTACGGAAATTTGCAAATTTGTCTAATAAAATATTTTAACAAATAAAACATTAGCGAGAAATTAACACATATGTTAAGCAATTATCTACTGCTGAACAAATTATTTCGCTCCTGTTATGTAATATTTCAATTTTGGCATCTTAATATAAATAACAGAAATCTAACATCTAATGATAAACACTAAACAGTCCACTGCACGTTACGTTTGAAATAACGAAGTACTAAAAATAAAACAACAAACTAAAGAAACAACAAAAAGCTAAAGAATAATGGGGGTACTTATTCTTACCTTCTAATTAATAAATACTTGATCCACAATTTCCTTGAGAAAGCCTGGGTTCTCGCTTCGATTGTCCAAAAAAATACGGCATGGCGTCCATTTCTAAATCCTTTCTCTGTGTCTTCTAAATCTTTCCCGCTCAACTGTGGGTACGTCATCCTGATTGACCAATGAAAAGCGTCCGTGATAAAAGAACGGAATCTGACCTTAAAAGTGGGAAATATCCTACAACAATATACGGGTTATGCCCGTAAAAAGGGAAAAGTGGATGGTGACCGTAAAAATTACGGGCAGTGGTCCTGAAATAACGGAAATTTTTGAGAGTGTAGGTGCCCATAGGAGACAAAAAAAAGGGGGGCCCTCATGTAACCTTTACTTGGATATGCTTCAGATTTGGCTGTTTCCGCAGTTAGAAGAAGCCGGAGATTTAATTTTTCAGCAGGATAGAGCACCACCACATTGGATCTTCGTGGATGCTCAAATGACAAATTGCCGCACCGGTTGATTGATCGCAGAGCAGATGACGACATCCCTCTTAATCAGAGCCCCCATGAAGCCCTGATTTAGCACACTGCGATTTTTCTCTTTGGGGCTGATTAAAAGATAAAGTGTGTTTTCCGCCTCTACCGGAGAAAACTGAGGAATTGAAAACGCGAAGAACTGCAGCTATCCACACGGTAACACAGAACATGCTAAACATGATGAGTGCGGGATGAGTTTTCCTATCGACTGGATACCGTTTGTGTTTCTGGTGGTGGTCACATTGAACAATTATAATTTCATAAACTTTAAAATGTTATTACTTTCTCGTGTACGAAATATACAAAGAGAAAGTATTGTAATTTTCAAAAAATTCGGACTCGAGATTTTGACGAATCTCCACGTTTTGGACTTCCCTGAGTCCGAAAACACAATTTTGGAATTATGTCTGTCTGTGTGTATGTGGACATGATAACTCAAAATCTATTAGAGCTACAGCAATGAAATTTGGTATGTGATCTTTACACCTAAATTTTAAGTTTCTTTCAAATTTTGGATGAAATCCGTTTACTTGAAGTAAGTCTGTCTGTCCACATTAATGTGAACGCGATAACTCTGAAACTTAAACTGCTAGATGGATAAAATTTGGTACACAGTTTTATCATCGGAAATATAAGTCCATATCAAAATTTAGACCAAATCCATCGAGGGGTGGACTGTCTGCCCGTTTGTATTAATCGCATACTTGTGTACATGATAACTCATTAACAAAAAGGCTTAAATAAATGAAATTTGTTTTGTGGTCTTTTAATCTTAAGAGTAGACCCGTATCCAATTTTGGTTTCAATCGGTTGAAAAAAAGGCGTTCAAATTGCATATTGCGTTTTGTTTATCTTACTATGATGCAAAAATACGCTCCATATTGTGCGTCGGAGCACGACCTTCGTAAACTTGGCTCCTTTTTGGCGCTATTTTACTGATTTGGCGAATTTTATCTCGCTTGCATTCTTGACCCTTTCGTATTGCAGCGTTCTGCAAAGACAATATCAATGACACTTGGGAGTCGGGGTCGGGTAGGACACCTTTATTAGAAAGTATCCGAGAAAGTTTAGGGGAGACCACTCCCGCTGGTTTTTTAATTTAATTTGTGCAAAAAGATTGCAACTTCTTTTGTTTTGTAATTGTAGCCCTTCAAAATTGATGTACAGTAAAGCACCGTTGATACATTTCTAATTTATACGTCGTTTCATCACAGTCCCGATTCATTTGTATCCTCTGCAATAATAAAGTGCTTCGTTTATACGACGCAAAGCTTCGGTTATGCGTTATCCCTCCTCCCCGATCTTAAATGTGAAAATTTCCCCCTTCTAGTATGCGAACTGTGATACCGATATGATGATTTCGAAATTATCCACAGTTGATGAATTAATAGAAGACAAATAATCTGCTGCTAATTTAAGCTATGATGAAGAAGTTATTCCACCTTCCTATAAAGACGCAATGGACTCCATTGAAAACCTGCGAACTCATTTCTTTTGTCGAAAGAAAAGTGAAAAAACATTCAAAGAGCTTATTTCGATTCATAATGATGATCTTAGTAGTCATAGACAATCAGCATGTCAGTCGACGTTTCAAGATTTTCTTAATTCAACGCCTACCTGCATGCACATAAATCGTATAAGATATGCATAATTAATACTTGAGTTATGAGTACTCGAGTTATGAGTTCTCGAGCTATAAATATTTGAGTTATGAGTACTCGAGTTATGAGTACTCGAGTTATGAGTACTCGAGTTATGAGTACTCGAGTTATAAGTACTCGAGTTGTGAGTTCTCGAGTTATGAATACTCGAATTATGACTCGAGGTACGATTTTTCTCACTTTTATGACAAAGGTTTAATTTTAAAATTTCATTATTGTTTTCAATGCTATTTACTAATATACTAGTGCAATCTTAAAACACTTTAAAGTTGATACTTTTAAATGAATTTGCATTAGTAGCATTCCATTTCTAATAATCAAAGCTGTATATTAAAATTTCTATTATACGTTTTTTTCATTTACGCGTCGTTTTACGCGAGTCCCTTGAAAGACGTATAATCGGTGCTTGACTCTTGTATTCTTTTGTAAACATCCTACACTATACCCTCGTCGCCAGTTAACCTCGTCACACCGTTGCTGCTTTTAATATTTGACAGGATACATGTGAGGATACTTACCATAGGCAACCTCAGGCAGCCGCCTAGGGGGGCTACAAAAGTGGGGTACCTGTCCATTAGACGAAATGGGTAAAATTTCAAAAATTTTAAATTTTAGAAAAATGCCCTGCACAAAGTAATTCTGTGTGCAAGGCACACAATATTATAGGAACACATTTAATTAATGAATTGCAAGTAATGGACATTGACGCTACAGGGCAGCCCCGCTTTTGAGTCCTTGTAGTCTCTCTTCGCGGTTTGGGTGGCTGCCCGTAGGAAGAGAGATCAACCCCCCACCCCCACGGAGCACACGAGGCCCCGCACCAGGGAGCCGTCCCCCGAACAACTTTATTGAGAGAAAAATTGGTTACATTTAACAGTGAAATACAGTATTGACAAATAGGTAGAATTAACAGTCGATTTACATCGGAGACTATAGTTGCGGGTCTCCGACAAAGGTGAGACCCGTTCAAATATTTTTGATTATACATGGTAATTTTGCTACTTATTGTTAAAGAGGGTATATACATTATTTACATGTAATAATAGTCTTTAAACAATATTTACTAATAGCCATTAACAAATTATTGTTGCCTTTATTTATGCTTCTTCAGATTTGCACTATAGGAGATACTAAATATGTTGCTCTATTTTGTCTAAAAAGACGAATATTAAATACTACAAAATTTTTGAAATAATACTTACAAGATTATAAATAGCCCTTGACTTACACATTCATTGGATACAGAAATAGTTGATAAAACAATAAGTGCATTATTTAAAGTTTGGGATTTTTACTTTATGAAATAGATAAATAATACAGAGTGGCATTGACACCATAAATCCACATGCTTTAAAAATTCTACTAGTTTTATGCAGATAAAACATGGTTATTATATTTGTTTATTTAATATTATTAATTGAAATTTCTAATTCATATCATGTTTGGATTCTATAAAGGCTATAGAAGCGTTGTTGCTGAGGAGAAATATTTACTATTACTATTTATACAGATACAATCAAAATGATTTTATACAAAAATATACAAGTTAATTGTTAAACTCGTGTCAGGATATTCCGTTAATGAGAACATCGTTTTCCATTAAATGGTTCATCGTGTTCTGTAGTCTAATCCGTGATTTGTTGTTTTTCATGATTTCTTTCCTCCAAAGTCGTTGCTGGGTTTTGAAAAGTGCCATTGTTTTGTGAATGGACAGGATGTGGCGAAATGTAAAGGAGTGCCAGTTTCACCGCATGAGCATTTATCAGAGGACCTGAGTTTAAACCTTTTGAGGAATGAAGTGAAAGGTCCATGTTCAGTAAGAAACATGATTTCTCGGCGGTCCCAGTTATGATTTTTGGTAGTTGGAGTCGGGATGATTTTATGTATTAACCTACCTGTTTCTGTCTTGTCCCATTCTTTCTTCCAATTGTACAGCAGTTCTTGATTAAGGAGTTTTTTAAGATGGCTGAGTGGTTTCAATATGGAGGTGGGAATGCCTTCTGTGATGGCTTTCTTTGCGAGATGGTCTGCAGACTCGTTACCTTTGTGCCCAACATGGGCTTTAATCCAACCAAGGTTTATGAGGTTGTTTTGATGTAATAGATGTTGAATTTCCTTTACTAATGGGTGTGGAGAGGTAGGATTTTCAATGGCTTGGAGACTGGATAGACTATCTGTCCAGATTTGAACTGGAGAGTTGGTTGTGAGATGGAAACTGATTGCCTGTTGAATAGCCAATAACTCTGCCTGGAATACAATATTATCTTGGTGGAGCTGACCCTGCCATTCCTTGGTAATTTTTTCATTTGTGTCGAGGTAGCAAAATGCTGAGCCTGTACCCTCTTTATTTTTGGAACCATCAGTAAAGGTGGAATTTCTTGTTGGATATACATTTGCCTCCTTTGTTGAAATTTGAGAGTCAATATTAAAGCTTACTGGGTGGATTTGATGACCCTTTTGCATTAATTCATAGTGATTTGGATCGATGGGTTGTGAATTTATTGTTGTTTGTTCTCGTAATTTTGTCAGTTTGAAGTATTTAGCTTCCTTATGTGCTATGAGGTGTAGGGGAGGGATTCCAGTAATTGTTTGTAAACTTGAAGTGGCTGTAGTGTGGTAGGCGCTTATGATTGAAAGAAGGAATTTTCTTTGTACCGAAGAAAGTTTTCGCTTGATTTTTTCCGTGAGATTTTCTGCCCAAATATTTGCTCCATGGCACAGCATCCTTTCTGTAACCGTTTTATATATCATTTTTCTATTTTTGTTGTTAATACCCCAGTTTTTCCCGGCGATTCTTTGAAGTTGATGATAATGTGAGATGGCTTGCGTACCTTTTTCTTGGATGTGGTGTGCCTAATTGAGTTTTTCATCAATAAAGATTCCAAGATATTTGAGATTATGTACTTTAGTTATTCTATTATTCTGCCATTTAATAATCGGTGGGTTGACCAATTTGCCACAAAAGATGTATTTAGTTTTTTCCAATGAGATAGTTAATTTGTTTTGATTCGTCCAACTAGAGAATTTATCAATATCTTTTTTTGCTTTAATTTGCACACCTTCTTTCGTTTTGTGGGAGAAGATGAACGCAAAGTCATCGGCAAATGCTTGGTCGAATTTCCGAAAACACTTCGGCAGATGGTGTTCTCTAATATGTATGTCAATATAGATTAGAAAATACTGTTCCAAATTATTTTCATCACACTGTACATATTCGCAACACTGCCAGTGTTCAGAAAGGAGTTTCTCAAAAATCGCCCCTCTCCAATAGGGTTAACGGTGGCTCAAGAAAGACTGAAATGGTCCAACATTAACATAAAGTGAACATGAAATTAGATAATATACACGTTGCATTGATTCAAAAATTTGCGAGTAGATGAAAAATTTATTTCTCACAACAAGTATTTAATTGCCATCTATGCAGAGTGTTTAAAAAATTACCTCAGACAAGTGCAAACACATCTGCAGGCCACCTTTCCCGGACTCTGAATTGGTCGTGGTGGACCAGTCCCATGTCCACCACGATCACCAGATCTGTCACCCACAGACTTTTTCTTACGGGGCATTTAAAAAGTACTTACGCCTGTTTCGTCGTAGCAAGAATTAGTAAGAAGAATTGTTGACGCAGTATGATGTGTTTGAAATACGCCTGATATTTTCGAGAGCAGGTGGGCCGTTCCATAAAGATTGTATGAGAGCCCCTGACAAAAATTTTCGGTATCTACTATATTGTTACTAAATAAAATATTTTTGAAGGATTCTTCTCCACCGCTCATTATTAAATATTATTTTAAATGTCGTCTGCTGCGTCCAGATGGCGTTTACACATCTATGTTCCTATGCGATTTGGATTCTTATCATATACCTGAACTATCCTTTCGATTTGGACAATTTTTTTCTGAAACACCCAGTATTTTTTAAATAATTTATTAAAATCAACAAACGAATCCTCCATCCCAACTACTGGACCAATTTGGACAATTTTCATTTCATATTAATGATGACCCCTAGATACGTCATCAGTGGTCTCCTGTGCCCCCTCCTATCATTTTCGAGAGAAATCTCAAAAACACTACCCTACTGCACATTCTCAATAGGGAAAAAAACTTGACAGAGTCCTCCAGCCACAACCACTCGACCGATTTTGCCAACTTTTATTTTATATGAAAGCTCATGACTCCTAGATAGTCATTAGTGGTCGCCTGACCCTCCCCCCCCATACACGCACCGCCCTCTATTTCAGAGAGATATGGAAAAATAAAACTTCGACAGAGTGACCTTCGACCCTCAAAACTGGACCGATTTCGCGAATTTATGTCGCCACTTTGAAAGTATGGCTGCGAGCTATACGGATGAACAGCTGATCGCCGAAGTCGGCTAGTGTATATGCAACTTTATTATGATAATGAAGTATTATCTATATATTTAAAATAATTTGGCAAAACCAGATGTTCGTTAGTCCAGCCACAATCACTGATCCGATTTCCATAATTTTTATTTCATATGAAAACTTATGTCGTCTACATATGTCATCAAGTGTCGCCCCCTTCCACCACCACCCTCCGTTTCCAAAAGAAATCTAAAAAATACTTCTCCACTGTGCATTCTCTACGGAGGAAAACCTTAACACAGTCCCCCACCCCAACCGCTGCACCGACTTCGACAATTTTTATTTCCTATGAAAGCCTATGACGTCTAGATACGTCATTAAGGTTCGTCTGCCCCTCCCACCTTCCATTTTCAAAACATATTCAAAAATAAAACTTTGGCGGAGTCCTTCAGCCTCTACAACCGCCAATTCGCCCATTTATTTCGCCAAGTTGCGAGCATAGCCACATGCTATCAATATTACAGGCGACCAGCTGGTCGCCAAAGGCGGCTAGTTGATGTTTAAAATACGAGGTAACGAAAATTATTGAAAACACTTTTTTCATCTTTTGTACAAGTTAAATACGGTTTTGTTAATTAAAAAATCAATACATTTTTATACCAAATTCGATTTCTTCTTAAAAATGCATATAGCAGACGGACTTAATGCATCTAAAAGACTTATTCTTATCATTCACACAAGTGGCTGTCAAACATGATTGATGTATGGTTAATGATTTGTACGCATTTGCCACTCTTTGATGTATGGTTAATTATTTGTACGCATTTGCCACTCATTCATGTATGGTTAATGATTTGTACGCATTTGCCACTCATTGATATATGATTAATAATTTGTACGCATTTGCCACTCATTGATGTATGTTTAATGATTTGTACGCATTTGCCACTCATTCATGTATATGGTTAATGATTTGTATGCATTTACCACTCATTGATGTATGGTTAAGGATTTGTACGCATTTGTTACTCCTTGAGGTATGGTTAATGATTTGTACGCATTTGTCACTCATTGATGTATGGTTAATGATTCGTACGTTATTTACCACTGTACGCAAGTGGCACACAATCGTCTTTCTCAGCTCTCAGAAAAGTCTGATCTTCACCGCCCGTCATCACACTTTAATTAACATATTCTTGGATCTCCGGCTACTTGCAGCCTGAAATGAAGTTTTAAATATTTCAGAATGAAAACTCCTTCAGAGAAGAAAAATGGCGTTTTGCCCAACCTATCGGGATTAGCTAAGCTCCGAATGAACTTCCCAGGGGGTCGACCCATCCGAAAGGGACGAAATGAATCGTCTGCTGCTTCTGCCCTTTACTCTGCGGTCATTATTCACGCGGCTACTAAAAGATCTATTAGCGAGGCTTCTAAAAATTTTGTTCCGCTCAATTAAGCAGCGAGTTCTATTATAACTTGTTAATGAGTGGCGTTTTTCTTGTTAGTTCAAAGCAACCCTCTTAAGTCCCTGCTGATGAAATGTGTGCTAATTGTATGCTTAAAAATTACGTCACGATTTGAAAATATCGTCTGCAGAATCATTATTCAAATATGTTTGCGTTTGAGTTATGCGATGAGGTACTAAAGCCGAGCCAATCAAAAACAACACTGATCAGATAATAATAAGGTGTCCTTGAATCTCGACTGATAATAAAAGGGAATGCACGTTTATTAGCGCTTTACAGGGTAGACCGTTGATCTAGAGATACAAATAAACTTTATAGGGTAGGGAAGTGCACCCCGGAGCAATTCTGTCTTGAGATTTTCATTAGAATTTTAGTTAATTAAAAATTTAGCAAGAATATGACAATTTCTCCCGATATGCTACGAAAAAATTATCTCACTAGACGCCTTCAGCTACCAGCTGGTTCGCCAGTTTAAAATAGTTTTTTATTTTTGTATTTTATATCAATTATGGCATTCCCCGTCGCGGTTTCACCCGCGACAAAACAGGAAAGATGGATATAAAAAAAGCGAATATTTTATTGTATTTCGCAGATAGTAAAATATATAAAGGAGTAATTTAAAAAATACCAGAGATACAATTTTATATGATGAATCACAGCTAACGAAACTTAAAAACTGAGTTTCAAATAACTCCCACTCAATTTATCTATCACTCATCAGTATAATGATTAACTCCGAATATGGGCACGAAAGCCGAACATACTGGATGCCCTGTGTGAACCAGTGGGTACCAGATTGGCGGGAAAAAGTGAGGCGGCCAAACGTTATTGACATCTAAAAGACCCGGGAGTATAGGAGGTAGAAAATAAAATTTAAAAATTTAATTAAAAAATTAGTTACTTTTTCCGAACACTATTGCTTTTTTGTAATTGCTAGTTTCCGACAGCTAAAATGAAATAAAAATTGAATCTTTCCCTAAAAAAGTAGGGGGTTTACTGATCCTCCCGCCCCTCCCCATACTCGCCGCCACTGCTGTGAACTATGAATGGGAAGCTTTTCTCCCTGTTTCGTAACCCGTCACAAACCCTCCCGTTCCCCTCCAGTGTTATAAATAGAACTGTGACCTTGAGGAAGCGTGAACAACGCCGTTTCTCCCCTGGAAATTGTGTTTGAAAACATTTTCAAAAACTAATTAAAATTAAAGAGAACGTCGCATGAGAACAGAATTGGTGTCATTGAGAAGCTAATTTTTTAAACTTTAAGGTGGTGTTAAAATGATTTTTGTGCGACACTAGGCCCCGAAGTTATTGCGGAAAAACGTTAAAATTTAAGGTAAATTTTAATTAATTAAAAGTTTTAATTAAAATTTTGAAAAATCGATTCTTAGTGAGGATCTATTACACAAAAAGCATCCACCTGCAAAATTTCAAGTTTCTAGGCCTCATGGTTTGGGAGATTTCGTGATGAGTGAGTGAGTGAATCTTGGTATTTGCCTTTTATATATAGAGATAAAAATTACTTTTTAAAGCGCTCACACTAAAAAAATCTAAAGCGAAACTGAATTTAAATTGAAAATCTCGCTCTAAGTAAGGAAAGGTATTCGTAGAACAGAAGCTAAGAATGACATCCGCCTGACCGGTAAGTGTTTATTGCTTTTTCGCAAGCAACTTTCCCGTCTTCTGTGAATTTCTGTAGCAGAAAGAGTCTGTGAAAGTGTTCTTTCTTTCCTTGTTTAATTTATATTCCTTTCTATGAACGAAGTCCATGGGAGTTGGATATTTAACTTTTCCTGCTACAGAAGTGTAACATTGTAAAAGGAAGCACTTCTCTTTACGTCATACCAGCTACAACTCAACTCCAGTTGGAGTAATTCATTTTTGATTTACTGTTCCGTCGTTTGATGTAAATATACGGTTTCAAAATTTCTGTAAATTAAACGCAATTAAAGTGTTAACTCATATAAAGACCATAGTATTTATTGAACCTTTTAACAACTAGTACATTGAGAGTTAACCTTTAAACCTAACGTATTCTTTTTTTCCTGTATAAAATAGCAGGGTTTTTAAAAATTATTTATATGCAATTTTTGGAATAAGATTTTATACTTATTAACGAAACAAATGAATATTTGTAAACGGAACTATAAACGCTATAATATATATATATATCCGCTGTATTTCATACAATTTAGCGAAGTATATATATATATATATACACACACAAATACAAAAACAGAAACAGATGCAATAACCAGTTAAGAAAATAGTTTTAATCGAGGAAATACTTAAATGTTTTAAAAGTGTTTTGTTTCAAATGGACTTAGGCTTTTATTTTTATTTTATTTTATTATTTTTTTTTCAATTGGACTTGGGCTTTTTACTTTGTTCCTTTGCTTCAAACTATGGTTTTTGCTCGGTGTTCCGGAGAAACAAACTCTTTTTGTCTTTATTGCTAGAGTTTTGTGTTCAGAAAACACCGAATTTTATGTTTACGCTCGCTCGGGATTTCCCTTGCTGATGACGCGTCCCGGACTTTGGCGTTTTGTTCCTTTCTATTGTTTTGTTTTTTCTTTCATAACGTGATTTTAATGTTTTCTTTTATTAATATATATATATATATATATATACATGCTTCGCTAAATTGTATGAAATACAGCGGAATCTAAGGCCCGCTTTTAACCAATTGTAACACCTATTACTCCAACTGTAGTTGCACAGGGACCGGGGAGCAAGGGGCGCATAGAGCATAGATGCCCGGGTGCCAATTTCAGGGGGAGCCATGGAGGCAAAACATTAATGCGTCTATGTCACTTTTTAAGGCCCGGTACACACGTTCGATTTGTGTCGTAGAAGCAATAATAAGTCATTTGTGGTAAAAGCCATAAACGGGTAGAAATACATTGAGAATGGCTAGGCAGTCCCCACCTACTCCCTGTGGAGAGTGTCGCATCTCTGACAAACTTTCCCCACGACTCGAAAAACTATCGTAGATGCGATACTCTCCGCAGGGGCATGTGGGGACTGGCTAGCTGTTTTCAATGTATTTCTACTCGTTTATGGCTATAACCATAAATGACTGGTTTATTGCTTCTACGACACAAATCGCACGTGTGTACGGGGCCTAAAGTACCATGTCCCGTGCGCCATTTACACTAGTTACGCCACTGATTATGACCCGGGCTACACCATTGTCAGTGGGCACTTAACAGAATGGTATCTGCTCTTGGCTCAGTTCAGTGGCTTAACTAGGGTGAAGGGCTGGAATTTCCATGGGGCAACCTAGGCCATGGCTTAGGGCGCATACGCAGAAGAAATAACAACCAAATGTTTACAAACTTTTCAGTATTATTTTGAAAAAGACATATAACATGATGTTTTTGAAATTTACATTCATCACGTTAAATATATTGAGAGATACTATTTTCGTCTTCCCTGGACCTTAACGTCTCTTGTCCTCGTACTTCCTTGTATTGAAATCGATTTAAAAAGATTGCCCACTTCAGTGATCCTCCAACCCTATTCACGGTCAAAAGCGCGAACGCAGTAGTTCTAGTAGTTATTTCGCACGACTTCAAGAAATTCGATGAAGCACTTTTGCAGGTGTTAGTGTTGTGTTATTTCACAAGTAGTGTAAGTCTGAATGAAAAATTTAATGCGGTTCAAAGACGACAAAGATTGTATTAAGTGCTTATATGTTTCAAAGATAAACTATTGCTTATTAAATAATTATATATTAACTTTTTTGACGGGGGACGCAGAATGTACTTAGGCCTAGGGCGTAGAAATGTGTAAATCCTGCCCTGCTAGGGTGGGACAAGAAGGGCACGTGTCCTGGCGTCTTTGCCAGCGAGTGCATAATTTAGTTTAAAAATTTAAGGGAGCTTTTGTTCACTTACTCGTGTAAAAAGGGAGAGTATTTCAATCGTAAAACAATTCGAGATTTTAACGAATCTCCGCATTTCAGATCACACTTGGCCAGAGAAAAAAAAAACATTTTTAGTATTTTATCTGTCCGCGAATGCGACAACTTAAAAAATGAGCTAGGTGGAGTTAGAACGTGGCAAGTGGTCACAACACCCAAATTGCAGATTTCCATCAAATTTTATACAAAATTCAAAAGTTTGTCAAATCAACATTCCGTGTGAAGTATTTTTCGTTGTTTCACAATTTTCTTTGTACTTCAGATGTCTTTGTGTAAATTTTAACATTGCCAAAAAATATTATCAAATTATATCATCACGATTGGACAGATGCATCGTGGCGTCCAAACTATATCACGCGCATGATATACCACTGATGTGATTTACTACTTTCTATTAGAAAACGGAAATTGATTGGAAATATATGATTAATATAATTTAAAATTTCTCGGGAACTATGGATCATAGCGAGATAAATTTTATATCAATCGATAGAAAATTTTATTTCACTATTTCAGAGCTATTAAATTTAAAATTACTGAAATTTAGGTTCTCTAACAATGAAATAATGCTGTTTAACGTCTCGCAGTGCCATGGCGTGAATTTTATTGTTGGTGACGTCAGAGCGTTACCGGATCAGTAAGAGACAGATCTGGGCTATTATATTAGTAATTATTAATTCAAAATTCTACTGAAAAATTCTGAAACAATGAAGAGGTTTTTCATAGGCTGTAGCTCGGCAGACTGTTGAAAAAACTCAAATAAACAAACAAAAAAACTCAAGGGATTAACAATTGTGCTTCAGTTTTAATTGTTCTGTTCTCGATCCTCTACTACTAACATTGGAAACAGCACTGAAGGTATGCTTCCGAATATTCTACAGAAAATGAAACTTCAATAAAGAATCCACATAGAACTCACTTTGAATGCACAATAATATTATTCTATTAAATTAGCGACAAAAAATTACAGCAAAAGCTTTTTTTCTCCTTTTTGTCATGGGTGGGCCTCTGGCACTCAAACATTCATCTCACGATTCCTATTTTAAAGATTGTTATTCATGAGTTTTCGAGAACTCTCACAATTTGTTCATGAGAATCTTCAACTGGTGTCTGCCTAACCGAAGCACATCTGTGACTAATGCTCAGTCCCGAATCAATCATATTAGTGCATAAAGGAAAGGACTAACACACTTTAAAAAGACTAATTAACAGCGATATTATCAATCACTGCCTGTTCAGGCAAAATCTCGTGTTTGTTTCCTTAAATAATTATTTTTGAATAAGCGAAACAACGTTGAATTAAATTTTAAATTTCATTTAAAATTTAGATTTGAACAGATACTTACATTTTCTTCTGTCTTCTTTTTTACAAAATTTCAAACTTTTCTCAACATATACATTTACTTCTTCTTGAAAAACAATTGTAATGATTGCAAAATTCTCAGCTTGTTTGTTTTCCTAACTCTTTTCCACAATGTTTTCCTTTTTTTACAGCACTAAACATTAAAATTCGGTATCAAATATCAATATAGCTTTAACCATCCAAATAAAATATACTTAACACGCTGGCATGTGAAAATTACGGACGGATTGGTCTTTGCGCCGTAAATTTGCAGAAAATCACTTATTGGGAGTGAAAATCACACTATAGCAACCTCAATTCCCTCCCAAAAATTACATAAAAGGAGACACTATTTCGATCTTCATCCTCCTCGAGCAGCAATTGTTTTTAAATGGCCATTCTTCAGTGGATACAGACATACAGAAAGGCCTTTGCCCTAAGCATCCCACACATGCTCAATGGGATTTAAATTAGGGGTGCACGCTGACCAATCCATTCGAATGATATATGCATTTTCTAACACTTCATCCACACAATGAGTCATTCAGACATTGTCAGTAATCCGGCAGATATCAGACCACATGACAGCCGAATTAACGAAAGCTCCAGATTAAAGGATATTCATCGAAAAAAACACATCTTAAAGCAAAAACTATGTTTCTGCTATGTACAAAATGTATAAATATTACAAAATAAAATTCAGAATCTGAGTAGCAATCTACTGCTTACATTATCACTGTTTCCCTTCTTAACGCTTTCCTCTCGCCTTCCTGAAACTTCCGGACTATTGGATATGGTCTGGTATTATCGTACATGAAAAGGAATTTAATCCAATGGCCTCTCGGAATAGACGCACATGGGGAAGGATCACATTACTTCCTGGCAATAAGGGTCACCGATGACTGCATGTTCATCAAAAATGAAGATTCACACATTCATCATAATGCAATACCCCTCCTAAAATCCAGCATCCTTCTCGATGCTATGGGTGAAACCTCTTGTTGTAGGGGAGAGTGGGGTAAAACTGGGTACCCTTGATTCTGGCGCTGTTATTTTTCCTATCTAGCTGACAAATACTGAATTACACTCTACTAGTCAAGAAAAAGGAACAGTTATAGTGGCTGTTGTAGCTGTTGATTTCACTGCATCCGTGAATGTTTATTTGTTTAAAACGTTAACTCTCTATTGTTCGTTTGATTTTAAACTGTACTTATTTATAAATCATTACAGTTATAAAAAATATATTTAGTCCATCTTATTATACGTTTACTAAGGATTCATATCCTATCAAACAATAAGGATTTACTCCAATAATTGCGCGCTTCTTTTTTATTTTCTATGATCTCTGCACTCGGGATAAAACCCGGTACTCTAAGTGGCGTAAGACCGGGACAGTCAGTATTGATGATTCCTCCGATGAAGAGGATAAAAACACATCAGTCGTTGATTTTTTACCTTTTAATGATGTATTTTCTAATTTAAATAAGGAAGAATGGTTAATCCAATGTAAAAACTGTCTTAGTTGTGCCCACGATAGCTGCAGCGGCGCGGAGGAGGAAGACAACTGCTTTACATGTGAATGTTGTAACTAATATTCTTACATTGTCATATAAATTTAAAATGATTGCAACTTTTCCATTGAAAATCGAGTTTTTCTAATTTCCCATGTAGTGGGGTAAAACCTGGTATTTTGATATTTTTTTTATAAAAAAATCACTGATAAAAAATTTAACGAAACTGTGACTTTTTTGGAAATATATATTCTACTCCGATGAAAGATATATTCTATTCCGATAAAAAGTGAATATTTTAATAAAATTTGGCAAGCTCTATGCCGGATATCATAGATCCAACATGCCTTGGAACCTTAGCTACCCGGTTTTACCCCACTTTCCCCTACCAGTCGGTGTCCAGAATCATTCGTCAGGTTAAAAAGGACTCTCATCTGTGAAGAAGACGTGGCCCCATTGTTGATATATCCATCTCTTGACCATCTTTATGAAGACGCCTGGTCAAAGTAAACTGCGACACTCGCCCTACCAAACTGCTGAGCATTGTTCTCTTAGACATAGTAAAGATGCCTTTTTGTTGGCAAAATGACGGTAAAAGTCTCCTGTTGGTATTGCTTTTCTTTGGCGACCACCTGCAAACATTCTCACCGCTATACCAGTGCTTCAGAAGCCTCTGTAAGTAATGGAAACCACACTAAGTCTTCCGCTACACTCGTAACCTTCCTCCAGCATATCGATAATTCTTCCTCTGGTAATGTCGTGAAGATGGTTCTTTTTCTATTAATTTCGCACTTCAAATTAACTTTCGATTGCAGAGAAAGTCTTTAATACCACTCTCCACGCTTATTTTGCATATCGCCATGAACACCGAACTAAAGCTGGTAATCAAATGAAGAGCTGTCACGAGATTTGTGATCTCTTCTTACTAAAATTTGTAAACGCACCATCTTTCTATCGAAATGCAGTTTGTTTTGCCAGTTGCTGCAAGCCACTTTTGCAAATTTGATGGCTATATGCTTCTAAATGTTATCCGTCCTTGAGTTTTGGTCTCTAAAGAAAATAGATTTAATTGTCGCATGGAAATGGATGCTTTATCAAAAGGGTTAATTTAACATACCCACTAACACTAGTAATTTTAGTTTTTCTTCCATGTTTCGATAAATCTTAGGTCACCCCCTCCTCTTCCAGGGTAGTGAAATTCTTCTTTCACGATTCACCAACATTTGGAAGTTAAAGAATTAGGAAAACATTAAATAAGATAAATACAAGACGATATTTATGATTACAGTAGAACCCCGGTAATCCGGACACGCGCTAATCCGGGACCCTCGGTAATCCGGACGGTCCATGGAGAATGATGCAAACCCGCATCCTGCGCTGATCCAACCGATGGATCAGAATGTTATCCAAAATATCAAGCTGGGATATCGCAAGTTGCTTCTTGCGAACATTCTCAATGATACTGTGCACAATGAAAACTTGGTAAAAACACTGAAAAATGTAAATTTAAAAGATGTCGTGTTCAATCTTGCTAACTGTTGGGCACCTGTGTCTACGTTGCTGATCAACAAGGCGTGGAAAAATTTGTTTCCCAATTTTATTGATTCTGAAGTTGAAGAAAATGTGCAAACTGAAGAAATTCAGCTTGCATCACTAATTAACTAATTACAAAACACGAACCCTATGTCTAATACTGAAGCCCTCCAATGGGCTGCTGAGGCTGACGACAGTTTGGCTCGAAATGAAATTTTAACAGAAGACGAAATTATCAGACGGTAACAGCAGAAGATGATGATGATGACGACGTCACCCCTGTAAACCCCATCAAAATTTCTCATTCTGAGGCTGTGTCGGCACTCATCACTTCATTACATTGGGCTGAAGAGCAAAATTTTGAAGTACACAAAATTATGCTCCTCTGACGTTTAAGAGACCGCGCATTTGAATTAAAAATTGGAACAGCCGCGCAAAAAAAAAAAAACTGACTTTTTTGGACACTGAATTATGTTCATTCACTTACATATGTAGTAATTATGTATGTACATGTATCATGTCCATTCAATTTAACCATACAATGTTAGTTCATACAGATATATCATTGTACCTATACATACAATTTTTGAAAAAAGTGTTTTACGTTATTTTTTAAAAACCTCGCCAATCCGGAA
>BGPR01006693.1:52960-77809 GCA_013235015.1 Araneus ventricosus | reverse complement strand
TTCGCTTTCCTTTTTGTTTTGCATTTTTCTGAAAGAAGGATTAACTTAAAAAAAATTAACTTTTTAAATTGTTATATATTTATTTGAAAATGTACCATATTAAATCCAACATTTTCAAACATTATTTACCCAAATTTATATTACTATCAACTTTTTTTTGCTTACTACTTGCAAAAATTTCAAATTTTTTCTGTCATTTCTTCGCAGGCATGCATTCTAGTCGAAATGGTGTAGAATATGAAGAGGGTCCAAATCCTAAAAGCCTCGACGTCTTCATAAGTTATAGAAGATCCAGTGGATCACAGTTAGCCAGGTACTCAAATTTCTTTTTCTTGCTCACAGAAACAACCTGCATTAAACAAAACTGTTTTAAGTTCTTGTGAAGTATGTGTTTTAAAAACGGTTGTTCGGTTCATAAACGACTATTTAGTGAACACGTTAACTTGCATTCTGACCAGTGGCGAATCCAGGATTCGGGTCTGGGAGGGGCTGAGGTCATAAAAATTTTGTATCGTAGTGACGAATGTCAAACCTCATGGCTTATGTAAACCAAGACACTTTAACTTTACAGACTTTACTCACCTGACAATAAGAATCATAAAGAATGCTACAATACTTTCCATAATTTAATAAAGAATACAATGAAATAACTGGTCAAAAAAGGATTTCGACCGCGTCAACGCTACAAGTACAAGTGGAATGACTAGAAAATTAGGAAAATTTTCGAGCCTGGCAAGCCAGAAAGCAATGTTGTCACGACTTTATTATTTTTTTAATGAACATTTAGAATAAACAGCTGTAGTGATTTTTAAATAAAACCATGAATTTAGGTTTAGCTCTAGGGGGGAGGCTGCAGCCCGATGCCCCCCCTGGATTCGCCACTGATTCTGATCCTGTTTTCCCAGTTCCTTCCAACAACCATAATATTTGTGCAATGATATCAACTTACTTTCCCCGACTGGGTATACAAGTATGCATTTTTGGTATCTTCGTACTTTCATTCGTTTGGAAATTTATAAATGACTTCACAGCCAGTGGCGGCTCGTCGGCTTAGAAACCAGGAGGGCTGCAATAAATATTTATCAAGAGAATACAATTTTCAAAAGCTACTTTATCTTTAACTAGGCCAAATTTTTTTATTCCAAAGCCAGATAAAAAAATCCCACTTTTCAAACAAATTAAATAACTAGCGTATGACATTTACTACTAGTTTTACTAACAGATAGTTAAGTAAATGTTTATGCGACGATTCTGCTGAACAAAAAAAAAATGTCGGATCTCCACATACACTCTCTTACTCGCCCAGTTCACTCGATAACACTCTTCCAAAAGTGAATATCTTCTTCGAAAGAAATCTAGCCTTCTGTCAAAAGAAATCAAATATTCAATGACCCAGATGTGTTTCTGTCGATGCAACACGAACCGAAACCAAAACCCATAAAATGAAATTGCCACTTTGTGTGGGAGTGAGATAAGAAAAAGAAATTAAAGATAGCGTCTCTTTCTCGTTCAGTTGGCTCCGTGCCAGCCAGAGCTGCTCAGTCTTGTAGCCCATAGCCCGTCTAAGTTAAAGGCAGAAAAGTTTGCTTTTTTCTTCCGGAATTTCTGCTCAGTGAACGGATTTCTGCTCAGAGTACTTTGCAGCTGCAGCTCAGACTTGGGTCTCTCTTCGTTTTTTATTCATTTTATGCTTTTTTTTCAATTTTTTATTACTTTTTTTGCATTTTCGTAAGTCATTGAACTCTGAGAGTGGAAAAGTAAGCAAATCAGATTAAAAACGAAAAACACAAGGTTAAAAATAATTTCAGAGGGTGCTGCAGCTCGGCAGCTCTAATAGAACACCGGCCTTCTACCCCCATTATGGCTACTGAACGGTTGAATGTGTATGAAAACGTCACCTTTATTAAGGATCGCAAAAAAAAGCCAGGCTATTTAAAGTGCCGAGGAGACACAGATGAAAAGAATACATTTCATGCACAATGAAAATAAAAATACGCAAACAAACAACTGTGGACACGACCTCTGAACGGTATTTACACTGAAAAGAAAGAGCGATATGTTTTTTAAAAAATGAAGATAAACGGCAATTTTAAAAAGAAGGGAAAAAAAGTAAGAAGGATGTTAATATTATTAAGATAATAATATTAACATCCTTCACATAATTGGACAATATAAAGAAGAGAGAAACAAAAAGTCACAAAACAATAATTGATCACATATAAAATGCACGGAAATAACATGTATACTTAAAAAAAAATGAAACTCATGTGAAACTTTAATAGCACAAGATGCTCTACAATGTTCTTGCGGTGTCATAACGATATTGTACGGCGTTTACAATATCTAACAACATCGTGGAGACATTGTGCAAGGTCATGTGCTCATATGGATAACATTGCAGGGTGATTCAAAATTCAGCTTGGGCGAAAACTCTTTATTTGGCGATGCTGCACACGTCCATTTTCACAACAACTGCTCAAATTTCTTTGCATTCACTATTCGGTGCGCTTTAGAGTGGTGGCACACGAACTACCGAGCTTTACAAAATATTGTTACAAGCATGGAAAGTCGCCGCTTCTCAGCACTTCTAATCTTGTGTTTGGGTAGATAGTTTTACAAGAGTAAATGTGGGATAATGGCAGCAGCCGGGTGTGGACCTCTTCTTCTTCTAACCCACGGCAGCCGGCCTACCCGTGAAGGTGTAAGGCCTTGGCAAGGACTTCCGGGGAGGAGAGCCGCCCCAGCCCCAAGACAGCATTTATTCTTTATCAAGAAAAGGTACAAAGCACCAATTGGGTGTGAATACAAAAATAGAATAATTAACAGCAACCAAATATAGCAAACATATGATACATAGACTAAATTACATCACCCAATTAGGGAGCGCGCCAAAAACAGAAGAACTAGCCTACATCAACAGCTAACAAAACAATCTAAAACAACAACACAACGAACACACATGAACATATATACACACCCCGTGGGTAAGGGGTAAAGGTCAAAGACCCCAAAAGTCCCAGTGAATAAACAAGATAATCAGTAATTAATCACCAAAAATACAACTTGGGTACAAAAACAAAAAATTAGCTAAGACAACCAAACACAATATAATATAATTAAACAAGTACAAATTATTAAAAATTATCTTAAATAAAACAACAAAATGGACAGTACAATGATATAAGCCCCTAAACACATATTAAACAACCAAAGAATAAATTATAGCATTAATAAACATTAATAAACAAAACCAAAAGTAGCAATCTCACTGAAAAATAGCCAGAACATCAATAACAGTAAATAACACTATATACAAAACGAGGATTTCCTCCAATTATACAAAACCGAAGACCAACAAACATTAACAAAGCAGAAACCAATAAACTCACAATCAAAAGAAACCGGATATAAGGTACACACTCCTTCAAACCAGGAGGGACCTCTGACCAGGGTGTGGACCTCTGACCTTGGCGACCATCTTGGTGACAAATCGATGATTCCAGAAAATGCCACCCTTTTCTCGATATCTCTATTGGAAAAGAAAATACGCTTGTACGAGAAAACTTCATGTGACGTCACGGCCTGTCGGGGAGACTGTACAAGGAGTGCGCTTGGATCACGGAGTGAATGAATGCTGATCGACTGGGATGGCCTTGGAGTGCGAAAGTCTTTGGAATCTCCCTTTGGAGTTCTATCCGCTGTGAGAACTAGTAAGCTACTAGACGCCGAGCGGTATTGAGTGTGTGTTGATCCACTGGAACGACTTTGGAGTTTCCTCTGCAGTGCGAGTTAGGAAGCCGGTGAGCTGAACGTTATTGAAAGAGCTGCTATTGTCGTTATTAGTGGTTTGCTGACTGTTTGTGTTGCTAAATCTCAGAGTGCTGAACTGTTATTCCCTGTGAATCGTTGTCTGTTTACGTTGCTAATCTGTGCAAGATCTATTGTTTCCTGTTACCTGTGCTACGTGTTTTCCTGCACATTTGTGAATAAACCTTCAATCTTCATTATCCTGCGTGTTGGACTGTTTACACCATGCACCCACAGAACGATTTTTGTAACAATACGCAGCGTTTCGCGGTCATATACTGCAGCGATGGACAAGTTGATTGAAGAAGATTCTTGCGAAGAGGTCAGCATGTATTATACCATCTCAGCATTCGTAAACTGTTACATGTTCTTTTCTTTAAATGACTAGCGTTGAAATTCAACTAGGGATGGGAAAAAAACCTATAGGCTTAAACCGAAAGCCGTTTTTTTTGTTTTGGTTAACCGGTTTTTTTCGGTTATTTTTTTGCCCCGGTTTAAACCGGTTTTTTTTTTTTAAATCCAAAAACCGGAGAAAAAACAGGGTCGACAGATAGGCTCGAATTTAGGTTCGACTAGACTAAAATTTACCAAGTTATAAAGATTTGAATTTCATCATCTTAAGCCAATCGCCGACAGCCGCTTCCTCGAGGCGTCTGTTGGTTGGCGGATAACTGAAAGAGTCTTTATGAACAGATAAATATTGGCCAATGGATTAATTTTCTGTAAAAACAGTGTTAATAAAAAAAAATTGAACTGCAAACGGCGCCTGTTTTTTGTAGCCAAAAAATATTTATATTTAGTCGGAAATTCTGTGGCGTCCGGAAGATTAGTATCTACGTTGAATAACGTTGTTTCCGATGAGAGGTGTCGACTCGCGGATCAACACATTGCTGAAAGAGTCTTTATGAGCAGATTAGATAATAAATATTGGCCAATGAATTAATTTCTTGTGAAAACAATGTTAATAAAAAAATTTGTCTTTAATACTTACTTATTGCAATAATTACTCATTTATTATTATTACATATTGTATTAATTAGTAATTTACAATCATTACTTAACACATTAATTAATTAATGTATTAATACTTACTTATTCTATATTATTATTAATAAAAGATTCTGTCCACAAACGTTGATTCAAAAAAAACCCCCGAAAACCGGTTTTTGAAAAAACCGGTTATTTTGAGCGATTTTAACCGCTAGGTTAAACCCGAGGCGAATAAAAACGGTTTAACCGAAAACCGCTTTTTTGGAATAACCGCCATCCCTAAATTCGACTACAATGCTGGCAGACATCGCATTCGAGCTTATCCAATTAGCGTCTCTGCCCATTCTTTTCTGTGATTTGCTTCTCCCCCCATCACTTTTTTCGTTGGATTTTGAATCATCCTGTATAGACAAGTCACATAAACAAATGCAAATTTAAGCAAGTGCAATATAATTAATATATGCCGTTTGTTTAACCAAAACACTCGAATGAATCTATCTTTATAGACTTAAAGAACAGAAAAAATTGAATCGCATTTTAAAACAACTCTTTAAATAGGGGAGCACTTTTGCTTATTAGTAAATACGACAACTCTCGCTTTTTCCTCTCAACTCTTTCTTTCAAATCCATAATTTGTGATCAAGACTTGCTTGTTGAAACGACACTAATAGAATAAGTAGTTTGAAGAGGAGAATAAACGCCAACAAACAGAAACGCACACAAAAACGTGTATACTTTTTAGCTTTTAAAAAAGGAACTAAAATCATTAAGTAATCCACTGAGGTAAAGAATCTTATATAAAAGTTTATCTTAAAAAAATAGGAAGGGTTTTTTTTTCATTATTTCACCGACAAAGAATTTTTTTGATTCGCCAAAAAAACCAACACAACATAACCAATCTTCAAATTGCCAATTCAATTAGTAAGCCATTCGTTGCATTAAAACCCATTGTTTCACACATTTTACTATTGTTAAAATGGACAACTGAAAATCAGGGCCGGATTACTAAATAGGCAAAGTAGGCAACTGCCTATGGGCCCCACAACTTTTTTTTATATTTTCAGGGTAATCTAATTTTGTTCTTACATTTGAGTTACATGGTCCATATACTCAAACATATTCAAATTAAAATTAACTATTGCTTAAATTTCAAAACATTGTTCTTAAATTTTTTTTCCATGTTTTAAAATTTGTATACAGATCAATGTGGTCCAACTTTTTTTCGCAGCTGGCTGACTAATTCACAAGTCAAAAGCTGTGGAAATCTTTGTATTTGAATATAAAGATTCTGTTAAAAATGTTTTGTAAATTTTTAAATGTTAAATTTATGTTTAGCAGTAGTTTTGAATTTAAATTTTCTGTATGAGATTTAAATTTTTAATAAAGCTAACTCTTTTGATGGTAATCTGCAGTTTAACCTTCCAGTGTGCGCGCCTACGCAAATTTTACGACATATCGTGCATCGTATTAGTTATCTGCATTTATTAGCTTAATAGTAAACAAAGATTTTATAAATAAAAATTGCATTTAAATTTATAAAAGAACGATATAAATATGTAACATGATGCACAATGCAAGTATCTCTTGCATACGCGCGCCCGCTGGAAGGTTAAATGTTTTGCTATTTCAGTTTGTCATTATATGTGTTACTTAAAAATTTGCATGTGTAGAGATTAATTAAAATCAATTGAAAATATCTTGTTTTGGAAATTGGGGAGGGGAAAGGGGTCCCCGAAACTAACGCTGTGTAAGGGCCCCTGAAGGACTTAATCCGGTCCTGTTGAAGATGCAGTATTGCAATTCGTGTGAATGCAATCGTATTATATTTGCTCATTTCTACGGATCTGTATTATATGTTCATATTTATTCGAATATCCAATTTTCCTTTCAGCCTATTAAAAGTCCATCTTCAGCTGCGAGGCTTCTCTGTGTTCATTGACGTGGAAAGACTCGAAGCCGGAAAATTCGATAACAATCTGCTCAACAGCGTCCGTCAAGCCAGGCATTTCATCTTGGTCCTCACTGCAAACTCGCTGGACAGGTGCATAAACGATACAGACTGCAAGGACTGGGTGCATAAGGTAAGACTAGTTGGACTCGAGCATAATATTCTCGATAACTCTTTTCATTTGTAGAAAGCTTGCCCACTATTTCAAGCTGCTAAAAATAAAACTAGGAATTATCCTGTCCTGTTCGAGTAATTCAGATCGCCACATTTTGCAGTAGTGGCACAGAGCTTGGCGATAAATTCTTTTTGTGCCAATAGATGGGGCATCAGGCCCGCTAATGTAACTAAAATAAAATCCCCGTCGGCAAGCCGGAAGGCAAAGGTAGATTCCCTTAGTCTGGGGATATAAAGAAGAGAACGTTTCACCCTCTATTTTCATAAGCATTAGAGCTACAAGAATGAAAGAAGGTGGAAGTGACTGAAAAAGACGAGAGCTTTCCAGCAAGGGGTAACAAGCATAGGTTGAAAGGTACTTTAAGTTAGACAGAGAGGGGGGGGGGGGGGGCCAAACACACTGGACAGGTGCATAAACGTTACAGACTGCAAGGACTGGGTGCATAAGGTAAGACTAGTTGGACTCGAGCATAATATTCTCGATAACTCAACTAACTTTTCAGCCCATAACTTCCAAGCAATTGCAGCTATCGACAAAAGTCTAAACGCAAAAATTGTTTATGATAAGGCGATAATTCACCTAATTTAAATTTTCTTTCTAATTTCAATTGTTTAAGAAATTATGGGAAAATGAAAATTTTAACCCCCCCCTACCATTTCCACCCCCTTTCAGCTGGATAGCCCATCTACGAACTCGACCGAGATTTTCACTATCCTTACAACATACCCCATGCCGGTTAAAATCAAATCAAAATTACTCCATTTATCGTGTTCACAAGATAACATGGGCAAAAGCGTTATATATATACTATTTGTATATAACTTTTTAAGGAAGGGTGGTTTTGGGTTCTAGGGGTCATGATCGATGAAGATCTACAGAAATTTCCCGGAAATCGTGTCATGAGAACCATTGCAATAGGTAGACTTCCTATAAGGAATCTGCCTAAAAGTTAAAGTAGATTCTCGGATTCCGAAACCCTCTGCGCTTTTGCGCATGCGCCAGGCGGAATTGATTTCACAAAAATAGGGGGAAGTGAAAAATGGAAGGGGAGATGTCAGGGGTGTAGTGTAGCAGGAACACCGTCCTAGTATTGCTTTTAAAAAAAAGAAAAATAAATAAGAAAAATTGTGAAAACGTTCTTAAAACAGCGCGATTTTGTCACCCATGTTAGAGCGTTCTGGCACTGCTTATTTTGCGACTACGCCACTGGGAAATGCTTGCATGTTACTTAGCGTAATCTAGCAAAGAACTCCAGAAATGCGGTCATCTGGACTGCCTGTGGACCCTTTCCGGAATAAAATTTTCCGAAAGTGATAGTCTTGGTATTTTGAAACGGTCAGTAGCTTCGAAATTATAATCCGAAACATTGTAGCATGTTAATGTTTTAGGATTCATTCGTCTGTTTTTATGCTATTTTTTAAAACTTTATTCTTAATTATATAGCAGTGTTAACGCACACACAAAAAATGTATTTAATATCGTCGCAACGCCTTTGTGTATAAGTGCAGTAACTACAACAATGAAAAGTATTGTTGTAAAATGTACTTAAAATATTTTTAAATTTAATTTTATTTCCAAATTGAATGTGAACCAAAATTCTCGTTGTAAACCTGGAATTTGTTTCGACGGATTTCATTTCTAATCGTTTTAATTTTCCATAGGAAATTGTGGAAGCCTTAAAGAGCCAGTGTAACATCATTCCCATCTTGGATAACTTCCAATGGCCGGAAGTAGAATCTTTACCCGAAGATATGCGGGCAATCCCATATTTTAATGGAGTCAGGTGAGTCAGAATTTTTCAAAATCATTACTATAAAGGCCACATTAATAACCAATGGGAGAGTTCTTCACTGTACTTTCTCGTATGCTATTTACATAATATGTCGCAGTTTATGTTGTTCCTCACTCCAGTAGTACAAAGATATTGTCAAATATTGTTCGATGATATTGAACAATATGCACAATATCATCGAACAATATTGTACAATATCGTACAACATGTGCTACCTGGCTATAGAATATTGAAGAGAAGCGAATAAGCATTTGAATCTCTTCCTGACCTGATTGGGTACAAAATTTGATAAAAAGATACAATTTCTTGTAAATACTTCATGCTAAATTTCTGTCACCTGGTTCGTTGCGTTTTTGCGTTATCGTGTTTACATGCACATAGACAGTCTACCCATTGACGGATTTAGTTCAAAATTAGACACAGATTGACATTTTTGATGTAAAGAATATGTGTTAATCTTCATCTATCTAGTTTGTTGTGCTTTTGAGCAATAGGTTCCATATACACACGAAGGAAAAACACCAACAGACAGTCAACCCATTGACGGATTTGATTCAAAATTTGAAATGGATTCAAATTTTTGTAAATGTGCCTGCAACCATAAGATAGATCTGATCTAATCATCTGGTTGCGTTTTTTCAGTTATTGTGTTCGCATGCATACGGGCGAATGGTCAGACTTTCAATTGACGGATTTCATACAACATTTGATATAAATGTATACTTTTGGTTTAAAGATCACATACTTGATTTCATTCGTTTGGCTCGTTCTATTTTTGAGTTACCATTTTCACAGACCGACAGGCATAAATTTTGTACTCGGAAAGTTTAAGTCGCGGAGATTCATTGAATTGTCCAGTTCAAATCTTTGCCATTCTCTTTGTGTGCTTCGTTTACAAGAAAGTAAAATCTTGGCTTCAACTAGGAATTTTACTCTTTCTCGAATTAAAAATATCATTGAAGGACAAATATCGAAAAAACTATCCATAGAAGAATTTTAGAATCGGGGTATATGAAAAACCTCAAGATGCCTGAATCACCTGGCTTAACACCACACCGCAAAAAAGCTTGATTACAGTAGGTCAAACAGCACATATCATTTGGTGATGTGTGATTTATAGTTATATTCAGAAATGAAAAAAAATGGAATTTGGAAGGACCTGATGGGATTGCATGCCATTGGCATGATCTTCGAAAAGAACTGAGAAGCATGTTTAGATGATAACATTGTGGTGGATTTCTGATGGTATACGCAGCGGTTTGTTTCAATAGTCAGGCATCCGTAGCCTTACTCAAGGTCGAAAACAATCTGAAAACTATCAAGAGACACTTGCCAGTCATTTGGTTCCCTTTGTTGAAATTTTTTTGGGAATAGATTTGACTTTTCAACATGAAAACCTTTCAATACATACCTCCAAATCAACGTCACAGCGGCTTAGCTCCAAGGTGGGGTCGGATTTGAGGAGTCTAGGCCTAAGCTCTGATTTGAACTTCATAGGAAGCGTGTGAGGTAAATTCACAAATTTAGTTTATTAAAATGGTAAGCAGTATTCTTCAGTTAAAGTACTGAAATTGGCTATTGAGGATGTTTTGTTTGAACTGCAGCCATAACTAATACAGAACTTAGTGTTATCGATGGAAAACCATGTATTTCACGAAATTGAATAAAAAGGAACAATAATCAAGTATTAACACTTTATGTTTACTCGATTGTAAAAAATAAATGTCTCATGTGCTTAAACTTTTGACACACATATTTTTGTATTTTTTCTTAAATTCGATGATTGACATATTAATAATTGACATATTAAAGCATGATTGTATTAAGTATAATTTAAATTCTGTATTTTTTACTTATATGAACACTGATTTAAAATAGAATGTATATTTTAAAGTTTTATTTTAAAATTGATGTTGTTCTTAAACTTTTGACAAGCACTGTATTCTCAACAAAATACTGATATATGAATCAAATATTTTTTTTTCTCTTGCATCTGAGGCTTACATTTGACGAGATCAAAAATTTTAATTGTAACATATTATTATTTCATATACTTTTAAATTAAAATATTAACTAAATGTTTGAGTATCTTAATAAGAAATGTAATGGTATACACAATTTTAGTCATTATTGCGAATGAGCCAGCAATGAAAATAATTTCCAACAGATTTCTTGCATTCAAACAAAAATCTTAGCGCTATGATACCTGTGAAATGTCTATACCACAAACCGATATATGTAATTCGAATATCCTTCTTTGCAGGTGGATCCACGATTATCAGGATGCTTGCGTGGACAAACTAGAAAGGTTCATGCGCGGTGAACTGAACGTCAGAGTGGATGGACCTATTGGCCGACACTTGGGAATGGGAGGTTCAGCAACACCAGGGACACCCGGTTCTGTACCTAGACCTTTACCTCACAACAGTTACCACAGAAGTAACAGCAACGAAAGTGATAGCAACAGCAGATGATCCACCCAATCTTGAAATAAGACTTTTGGTATCATTGTAGTGTTCAACACAAATCTCCGTTGATGTCTACGTTCTGGATTACCTAACAAATTAGGGTTCTGAAGGATTTAGTAGAGGAGTAGTTTGAAGTTTTGATGCCTGGAGCATATAAATATTGTCCATTTCATGCATACGAAATGAATGTTCGCTCCGCTATGAAATAGTAGAACCCAGGACAACCTCATCATCTACCCACCCTTTTTAAGTTTGCCACTGGTCTCACACTTTATGCTAGGGGTCCAATAACCGCGTAAAAAAACCGGATAGGAAGATATGCTCGTTGTTAGGTTCGACTAGACTAAAATTTACCAAGTTACGAAGCTTTATTATTATTATTTATTATTATTATAAATTATTATTATTATATTGCTAAAATAACCGGTTTTTGTCACCTCCGGTTTAATCTGACGGTTATAACCGCTCAAAATAACCGGTTTTTCTGGTTTTTTTTAAATAAAAAAACAAACGCCGTTTGTAGACAAATTTTTTTTATTAATATTGTTTATACAAGAAATCAATCTATTGGCCAATATTTATATACAGTAAAACATGTACTAAATTTAATCTAAAGGGGCTAACAAAAATTTTCCGTTTTAGACAGGGCTAACTACTGTATGAGGATTTCCGATGGGATTAAATATTTTTTCCGTTTAAGACAGGATTCCGTTTCTTACAGAGTCCGTTTTATGCAGGTTTTACTGTATTCATAAAGACTCTTTCAGTAATCTGTCAATCAACAGACGCCTCGAGAAAGCGGTTGTCGTTGATTGGCCTCAGATGATAAAATTCAAAGCTTCGTAACTTGGTAAATTTTAGTCTAGTCGAACCCAACAATGAGCATATCTTCCTATCCGGTTTTTTTACGCGGTTATTGGATTTAAAATAAACCGGCTATAACCGGGACAAGATAATAACCGAAAAAAACCTGTTAACCGAAATAAAAACCGGTTTTCGGTTAAAACCGGCATGCTTTTTCCCATCCCTACTTTTTGCAAATCTTCTGATGGGGGACAAGTAAATGCTTTGTATGTCGACTTTCAAGCTTTGTGTTGTAAATAACTAAAACATGGATATCATGTTACCTTTGAAGTTTATTTTTTGTGTTGAAATATAAAACATGTCAAAACGCATACAAAAATTTCGGTTGAATCCAGTTTTTGTCATTCAGTTTATTTTTAAAAAGTGATTTTTTTTCCAAATGACAGCACAGAGAAGAGGTAGCTAGTTGTCGATGTGCAAAGTTTCAGTCCACAATCAATCTTTCATGAACGAAAGTAATGCGATGGACAACTAAGACTGAATCCATAACGAACTGTAAAGTCGTCAAGTTGAAACTTGGTTTTTTGAGATGTATGATAAATCAAACATTATTGCTTTAGATGTTCATTTGTAAATAAATCATAGGAATCATAGAATTTCCTGTAGAAGTTATGCATTCGTCCTGTACTTTAACAGCATCCAAAATTAATTTGAGAGAAAGCATTACTGTAGGATGATCGCAAATTGATTAGTTTGCTATTACTCTACAATTAATGAAACTTATTAAGAGAGTCTTATTCTAAATAATCAAAGGAAAAGAAAAAAGGAAATAATTTAATAACTTATTTCTATTTATTCATATATTTGTAAATGTCTTCTGTGGAAGAAGGCAATCACTTTGAACTGTACAAAATTTTGGAATACGTGATAAAAAAATTGTAGAGTCAAATTTTAAACTTTTTCCTTCTTTATTTTGTGGAATCTTAGAAACGAATACTAACATTTTTCTTGTGAACTAATATAAAAATCTATTCATCTAACTTTAATTGTATTTTCGATTTACGAATCTTTGTAGCCTGAATGTAATGTTAGTAAAAACATTATATATTTGCTCACAAAAGTCATTGTTGCAGATTTGTATCGTTGTTGCAGATAACTTTATAAAACATTTTTACTCTGAAAATAGTTCCAAATGCAGAAAAGGTGTGCTATTTTCGGAATAAGAATGTTGCATATTTTATTACTTGCAATGTACCAAAATGTATGGTGAGAGTAGTTCCTTTTATTAAAGGTACAAATTTATTCAAGCTTAAGGTCTAATTCAAAATGCTCCGTCTATGCAAACACTATACATCTTCTATTTACGATTTTGAAAACAACATTTTTATTACATAATTACACAATTTTTGACCTTTCCTAGTTCAAGCGAACATGAGAGAACACTGCGCTTTTAGATTAATGAATGCTATGTAATTTTTTAATGCATTTCTCAAGCTTATTAATATAGAGAGCTTAATTAATATTTAAAACGATGCCTTGATATGAGAGCTAATCGAATGCATTTTTTCTAAAACATGGCACTCTTCAGCAACTTTAAAATGGTATTTCCTTCCTTAAATGATATTTTTATGCTAATATTATACAAAGACTAAAGACGAAGTTATTTTATTGGTATTCTTTTTTCAGCAATGAAAAAAGTTTGAAAAAAGATGTACAACGATTTTGATTTTCCTTTTTTTAGTTAGAAGGATGCAAATAACTTGTGAATAATTATTGTAAAGTCACTTATTTTTGTCCATGTCATTCTGTTATTCATAAGTAGAGCTTCATATTATTTATAAAATACATATGTGTTTGTCTCGCGTAAAATGTCAGAAGTTGTTATTTATGCTACATAAAACTGTACAGTTTAAATCTATTAAATAAATGTTTATTTTCCAAACTGTTGTCTGTTA
This sequence comes from Araneus ventricosus, assembly GCA_013235015.1. NCBI lineage: Eukaryota > Metazoa > Arthropoda > Arachnida > Araneae > Araneidae > Araneus > Araneus ventricosus. The sequence continues at coordinate 63,870 of BGPR01006693.1, read as the reverse complement.
TCTTTATTAACAAACAGAGTTTCGAATGAATTGCTTTGAATATGATTGGAAGTTCGTAATTTTTTTATAACGTTGTTAAAAAAATTTCGTATTGGAACCCTCCAGTCTACTTGTCAAGCAAAGCAGGGTGATTCAGAGGGCCAGACCAACTTTAAAATCAATAATTCGCAAACGAATGAAGATAAAATCTATGCTGTTCCCACAGAAGCAATAAATGATTCACTCCATCCTGGGTCCCATTTATCCTCTTCCCGCCACAAATCCCTTCCGTAGGGACAAAAGGGAATTAACCCTTTCGAGATCATTGGTTTCGCAGTGGAACCACACATTGAGCATTTTTTTACCGCGCATGTGCGAAACGTAGCGTAATTGTTCTTTCATAACTTAAGAGCCAGATATGTAGGGCAACTTATATAAAAATTCCAGTTAATTACTTTTAGAATTCACAAAGATATCGTCTTTGCAAGAGCTAAATTGCTTTTGCTCTCGAAAATAAACAAAATGATGAGGGTTCTTGCACAAATTGATATTTTTGTAAAGCTGAATCTTCGAAAGTAATATTGAATTTTTTGAAGGTTGAATATCCTGAATACTCACGTATACTTATAAATTAAATACATAATTTAAATTGCATTTCGATGATAACTTATTCGGAGGAAAAGTAGCCCTTTACTTTTCATTGGTTTCACTGTGAAACCACAAATTTCTTGAAAATAAAAAAATGCAAATTTTTTTTCCTTTACATATTTATGATCAGCTACATGTCTAATACTCATTTTTGAAATACATTTGGTAATTTTCGAAACAAAAAATGTAGTGAACTTGAAAGAGTTAAGAGGCATAATTGCCGGTCACTTTATCACGTATTCACCAAACCTACGTAGGCAATTATATGAACTCGGGACCAACTTGTTTAACCCGGCTTGGCAGAAACCACGCCCCAGCCTATCGAGCCAGTTCTCGGCAGCTGTTTCACATCACTGTCTGAAGAAAACCTTTTTCCAGATAAGTGTTCCATCAATTTCGGAAAAAGAAAATGGCCACTGGACCATCGTGAAGCCATCCGACGCAAACGCCCTGGCATGTTGAGTGATGGCGTTATCCTCCTGCATGACAATACCCATTCTGCTCGCAAAACTCAAGAATTGCTGCGAAAGTTCAAGTGGGAAGTCTGGAGCCCCCATACAGCCCATATTTGGCACCCAATCTGGGTTCCAAACATCTGTCTCGAAGAATGTCCTCTTCAAACAGTGACGCAAAAGCTGCTGCCGATAACTGGCTCAATGGTGATTTGATTTCTACCAAGCCGGGTAAAACAAGTCGGACCTGCGCACAGATAAATGACTAAATAGATTTGGCGATTATGTGGAAAAGTGACCGGCAAGTTTGCCTCTTAATTCCCCTTTGTATTTTCTGTCTATTGCTAATAAACAATTTTTAATGATTCTTGTAACCATCTTTTTGGACCCATCCTCGTAATTCGTGTCGTTTGACTCTTAAGGGTCTATTCTGGCACCCCCCGGGGGGGGGGTGCCGGGGGTTATCAACGGAACCCACCCAACCGGGGATACCAGAATAGACCCCTTAAGCTTACCTAAGACCATAATATTAATTGTAAAAACTTCTTTGCATAGAGAGATGGTTAGTGCACGGAAATGATTTATATACCACCTTAAAGAAAAACAAACAATTATCTTTTTAATTAAGTTTATTTAAGTACTTTTTAATGTTTCATTTCATTTTCACACATCTTTAAATGATCGTGATCGAGGTTCCATTCTAGACTACCGATCCCGTTCATACCAAAGGGAAGAGACTAAAGAGAGAAGTTTATTCTAGTTATATTAACGTCCCGTTTTGAAGCAACACTGCGGCTATTTTGGGACGGACATCGTAATTTTGAACATCGGTCAGATGACGAGGACGACACCTAAGTTGGCACCCCCTCTCCACCTCCTAGAGAGAGAAGGCGGTTTTTTCTCGGTCAGGCACAGAAACACTAAAAGGTCGTTAATGACACTTCGAGTCACGGCAACAAGAACCATTATATAAGTGAACCACTGTTGTCACAGTAGCAAGGAAAATTGAATCTCAAGGGTGGCTAGACTCATGTCAGGTGATGCAAAGTACGGACACAAAAAGAAGAGAGGGATTTAGCTGCTTGCCGAGGGATCAGATAACACGGAAGAGGGCAAACGAAAAACGATAAAAAGACGCAGAAACAAAAACTACTTTATTAAATTTAGAGTGTTAGAAACCTGAAAATATTTTTATCCAAGCACCACCAGGTATATCAACTATTAAAAAAATGCATAATCACCGATATAAGATATATCTTGTAAGTGATGTAATTTTATTTCATGTAAACAAGAAGTATAAACCAGAGAGAAACTATTTTTCCTTTTAAACGCAGGTCAACTTCCTTTGAGTTGCGCATTTAGAAGAATCTAATAAGAATGAAATAGGTGACAATTCGTTTTTGTACCATAAGAGTCAGGTTCTTCAGTTCATTTACAGTTTCCGAGTAACTTCGATATTGTGATAAATCTTCATATTTCAGATAACTTCGTATCCAAAAAATCTTTTTTGGAAATAGACAATCCAAATTTTGATATATATTTGTTTGTATATGACTGAAATACATTCGAAGAATTTTTTTTTATGATATTGATACAAGCCTTTAATGCCATGGTAAACATAAAAAGTTCTTAAAAAAGAGAACTTCTCAAATTTGTATGATAAGTAAAAAAGAAAAAAAAAAGGCAATCAAATGTTTGTTTCCCATTGCAACTCGTATTTGCATATTGTTTTGAAGGCGTGTTTTTGACCATTTTTTACCCGTTCAAAACTTGACACAGAATATTTGTTTCTCACGACGAGATTTACGGGTCTATTCTGGTACCCCCGGTTGGGTTCGTTTGTTAACTTGCGGAACCCAACCCAACTCCTAACCCAACCGGGGGTACCAGAATAGACCCCCAAATCACCACTTTGAGGAAGCAATAATTCATATTGAAATCACCACGACCTGGCCGAAGCCGTCTGATGTATCTCAATAGCTCGAGTGCTGAGGCCGGAGTCCTAGTAGCTTTCACCGACCACGACCCGACCCCTTCGGTAAGAGGCACGCACTATCACCGGCAGAGGGAAAACCGAAGTTATTATTATACCCATCAGGGAAGCGAGATCACGCTTACATTCGTCCGACGGCTTCTCATCGACGTGGTGCCCTCCGGTGGGATGATGAAGTAATAATTGGTAGTATTTCGAAGAAAGAAATTCTTGGATTTATTGAAGGTCATTGACGATATTATTAAAAATTTCAGATAAAAGCTGGAAAGCATTAACACATTTAAGGCAGTTTCAATTTAGATATTTTCAATTCACGACTATTTTCAATCTCAAAACCGTAATTGCAGTCACACGTTCAAAAATAAAACACAGAAGTGAATCATTAATCAAAAGAAATAAACCAAAATGTAATTTTGAACAGCTAATTCTTACATTTTATGGAATAGTTGAAATTAAGGGGATTTTTGGTTGTTTTTAATTTCTAATAATTGAAATATTTATAGGAGAATTTTTCGTCAAGCTTTTCGTCACAAATAATTTAAAAGGCAATTATTTATGGATTGTCAGTCTCATGTCACTTGTTGCAAAGTAAAGAAAAACAAATTTTTCCATTTTAGCACAAAACCCTATGGTGAAATCATGATAGTTTAAAAATAAATGTATACGTTTTTACAATTAGAAAGAAAGATATTTAATATTAATCGAAGGAATTAAATACTGTCATTAAATAAATAAACAATATGACCTTTAGATTTTCAAAACACAAAAATGCATAGTACGGTTCTATTCTCAGTTTAGTGCTTCAAAATTTATTTCTACTATAAATGCGTGATTTGCGTGTGTAAATAAATAATCATATTTATATAAAATATATTCAAATCAGAAGTTAATGTTTTCGTGCTGCCATCTAGTTTCATAAAACGCAACTAAACTAGAACCAGCAAAGAATGATGTATTCATTATCCAGTGTTTTGCACGACAATGGTGTTGCAACTGCAGAACTATAAATAATTGTAAAGAAGGAATTGGAATAGTCAAGTATAAACTTATGGTTGAAATCTTTTTAAAATGAATCTTTTCGATTTGAATAGAAACAGAAAACGACCTTTTATTTTTCAAAATTTATTTTTCATTTCTTTCTTTTTTAACAGTTGCAGATTCTTAATTAAATATCTATCCCAACAAATTTAAGATGCTTGCGTTGCAGCAATTTTTCATAAAAAAAAATTTCCAACACTTATTGCTTTTTTTTTACTCTCTGGAATTTGGAGATTACATAAAAAAATATTTTAATCTTCAGAACCTTCGCTCCATAGAGATTTTGTTGAATCTCGAAGAGTGGAAGAAATGGATGGGCAACCAGTTGGTGGGAAATTTTGTGTAAATTTGGCAAAAAAAACTTTATTGAGACATTATAATATTGCAACAAGTTTATAGAGAGGATTTTTTTAGCCGATCCCAAAGCTATGGATGGTGCAGACGCTTGAAAGCTGACAGAATATCCATCAATGAAACCATCCGAAAACTAGCGATCTTCAGGTCGAGGAAGCACGTGCTTTGATGCGTGCATGCGTACGAGCTGTGTCGTAAATTGCAATTGCATGCATATCTAACCCGCCCACTTTGGGATGTCATCTGTTAACCAATGGCAAGCAAGCTGCTGAAGTATTTAACGGCGATGTTCCCACCTGCTCACTCTCTCACTTTTTACTTTCTAGTATACGAAGAGAAAGTATTGTAATCGTCGAAAAATTCGAACTCGAGATTTTGACGAATCTCTACGTTTTAGACCTCCGAAAAACGCAATTTTAGAATTATATCTGTCTGTGTCTGTGAACACGATAACTCAAAAACAATTAGAGCTACGGGAATGAAATTTTGTATGTGATCTACACACATAATTTGTAGGTTTCTGTCAAATTTTGGACAAAATCCGTCTAAGGGAAGTCTTTATGTCTGTCTGCCCACTTTCATGTGAACACTATAACTCAAAAACCTGAATAGCTAGATGGATAAAATTTGGTACACAGTTTTATCATCATGAATGTAGGTTCGTATAAAAGTTTGGGCCAAATCTGTGAAAGGGTTTACTGTCTGTCGGTCTGTATAATCGCATACTTGTAAAAATTATATCTCACAAGCCCTTTGGCTTAGATAAATAACACTTGATATCACGGATGCTAACATTAATTATAGATCTGTGCTCGATTTTCATCTCAATAGGTTAAAAAGGAGGTGTATAAATTGCATATTCAATTTTTTTACTTTCATCTCCACGCGCATGCGTACTGGAAGCAATCTCTGTGCATAATATTCAGCGGCTTCATGACGAAAAGCTTATGCTTTAATGACTCCTGCCTGGTGCTTTTTTCTTCCCTTTTAGCTCCTTTTTCTCCCTTTTGGCGAATTATGAACCTGTTCGGATTATTTCCTGTCCGTTTGTTGTGTCGTTTTTACGTGTGCTGGAGAAACTTGTTGCGTTCTGGGAATAGAGCAGATTCGAAATTGTTGTCCGAGCGAGGGTGCGGGGAACTGACACGCTATACGAGAGTTTTTGAGAAATGAGTATACGAGAAAGTTTAGGGGAGGACACTCCCGCTGGTTTGTTATAATCCCACCGAGCGCGTTATCATATGATGTTGAAGTTTAATTTATGATTTTAACTTAATTATTGTTATATTAAATATGTTACGTTAATTGTTATGCTAAATATGTACAATATACATAGTATCTAGGATATTGCGCACGCCCATCACGTTTCCTGCGAGTAATCCTGCTTTGCACCTTTATCGGCTACATCTGTAACCTTCACCGCCTCATATGCTATATTGACAACCCGGACTTAGGACCATGTTACAGATGCTTCCAAATCATCGTTTAAATATCCATGAGCTTGCTGAAGGTTATTTGATACAATTTTGTTTAATAATCTGCAGACACATTGCATTGCAGCAAAATCTGGCTTGACTTTTGATTGATAGTCAAGAGTTGCTGGATCATTCAAATACAGATAAAAAGAAACACGCCATAATTCTCCAGATTAGACCCTGTGAATTTCCTTTTGTTTCCAAAGTTGAAACCCATTTTGAAAAATCGAAGATTTGAAAGAATAGAGGAGAGAGAGAAAAACTCTCAGCGAAACTTATTTGCTGATCCCAAAAACAGATACCAGGAAGCGACCGGGGGCAAGGGAGGTATAGATGCCCGGCCGCCAGTTTTAAGGGGGGGGGCGCGCCATAGAGTCAAATAATTGCTGCGTTTATAATAATTTAATTCCCCGGGCGCCTCTAACCTGCTCTATGTCACTGATCATGCTGACAAAACGTTAAGGTGTTTATGTCACTTTTTAAAGTGAATTGCGATGAAGGGGTGAAAAAATACCATTCCCCGGGCGCCGTTTACACAAGCTAAGCCGCTGATGACGACTGTGTGTGTGGGGGGGGGGCTGGAAAATCATGTTATGACCCCAGTAGCACAGAAATATTATATAGTATTTGCACAATGTTATACAATATTATGAACACCGAGGAACACCGAATACCGTAACAAAGCATTGTATTGTATGTATCAGTATTTCCTAGATACTAAATTTTCACAAATAATATAAAAACAATGTTTTTTTTTATAAAAATCTTCATTTTAACTCAGGATATCACTCGAATGGAGGTTTTATTTCAAAAAACTCTATTGGAACAATTATTCTTTAAGATGCTGAATATTATACTATACAGTACAATACATACAATATTTTAATTTCTACATTTATCGACGTTTACCAGTATTTTAAGGTGAAGTTATTTTTACTGTCAGCAGATGGCAGCATGATTATACTGTAACACTCCATGTATCAGTGTTGTTCAATATTTTAAGGTGAAATTATTCTTCTCGTCAGCAGATGGCAGCATGATGATAGTGTAACACTATATTTATGAGCGTTGAATCATACGTCCGAAAAAATATTTTACGAAATGTTCATTTGAATAACAATGTTTACACTTAGTCTTATTGTATATAAAAGGCGGTCCGGATTCAGCTAAGGAAGTTAACCATAAAACAGCTCTCACATATGGATTATCTATTGTTGTGTGAATAAGAATTTTGAGTGTTATTCTCATCGTAAAAATACGCACGTGATTTATTGTTGCGAATCTTATATTTGATTTTCAATCAATACTGTAATTATAAATGTTAAAGGCGCCTCGTAATACGTTGAAAGAGGAATAAATAAATTTCAAAATTATTTAAAAACCTTTCAAACATATTATTATAGATACTTTTAAACCTTATTGCCTTAATTTATTAAATTAGCAAACTTAGACATAAGAGCTAAAATTGCTTCCTCTTTGACTTCAAATTTTATTTTGAACTCGAAATTGATAATTGATAAAAGATTATTTGATTAAAAAGATTATTCAGAATTAATTTTGAATGTATATGAAATTTCGTAGAGATCCGAACTCTGTAACTACATTTTATTATCATCATTTACGCTTTCTATTGCAAGTCTCGGTGGTCCAGTGGTAAAGTGCCGGTCCAAAGCTCGCTGTAAGTAAAGGTGTTCAAAAAATCACAAAGTGTTACCCATAAGTTCAGCACTTAGGATTTAAGTGATTAATATTTTTCCATGCTTCTAAAATGTATTTTAAAAATATTCAGTATATTGTTATATTATTCAATATTATATAATATTATTCAGTATACTGCAATATTATTTAATATGTTATAATATTATGCAGTATTATATGACATTATCCAATATTATGAAAAAACATTGTACAATATTGAAAAAGTCTTACGTTTTACACTGTTTCAATATTGGAAAAAAATATTGTATAATATTACTTTCGCGAATTTCATGATATTAGACAATATTATGTGCTACCTGGGGACCCATGAGCCAGATACTCTCGATCTGCTATTTTAACCAGAAAAGAAGAAGGTAATTTCGTACTTTTCCGTTAACGGAACTCCAGTTGTCGCCAAGCTGTAATGTTGTCGCCAAACTGGAATAGCGGCAACATTTCACCTTGGTGACCATTGGCTATGAAGGCGCGAACCCACGGCGCGTGGCTTGGCGAGTCTGGTCTGAAATTTGTCATATTTGGCGGCTTTGGAACGTAAAGACTTGCTAGTGCTCTGGATGGTTTGAACTTTCCCGTGAAATGTTAATAAATGTTCGGACATTAAAGGCTTGTATATCACTGTGGGAATAAGGCGCCACGCGCCATGGAAACTTGGCGATCTGTCGCTAGAATGTGGTAGATTTTGTGTGGGGCTCCTTTTACGCAAAGTACTGGCATTTAAAAGGAGACAAGTCGCATTAAAAGGTACTCTTAGGAATTTATTTTAAAAATTCGTTTTTTTTTTTTTTTTATAAAAAAGACTGTATAATTTCCTAAGATAGTCAAATGTCAATTGTGTGAGAAGGGAATCAAAAGTTTCAGACCCAATGAAAATCATGACTTATAAAAAATGAATAAATGAATGATTTATAATAAGCAGAAAGAGCAGAAAGCTTTAATTATTTGGTATTCCTAGAACTAGACAAGAATCTAATTACAGGTGTAAGAAATAAAAGTAATATCTTGATTGTTATGCATAAATAATTTATGAATGTCTTCCGGACAATTATTTAAAACATGTGGAGGAGTTTTATAAATTATGATTCTTGAAAGGTCCAATAAATCAATGTTGTAACAGAAGTTATTTATGTAATCCGATTTACATCTGCAGAAGAAATTTTCTGAGGAGAAAAAGAAGAAATTTTCCGAGGGGAAAAAGAAGAAATTTTCTGTATTATCTGAGAAGTCTTGGTAAGGAAGCATTTTAGTTTGAAAATTCGATTTACTGGATAGAACTCGTGTGTTTTAAAAGAAACTCACCCTTATACAGGTATATTTATTTTCTTCTGAAATAAGATACTCTTATTTAATTATTTTCAAATGGTAGAACCAACAAAAAGCGTCCTACTATTTTTTCATTGAACAAAAGAGTAACTGAGAAATGATATAAGGAACTGCAGAGAATACAAAGGGAATATCATTTAAAATATTTTAAAGTGTCGTAATTTTTTTTCTTTTATTCACTAGTCGCCTTTAGTGACCAACTGGCTTGTCCGGAGTATTGACCTTCCTGGCTATTAAACTGTTAATACGGAATGCACAGCTATTTAAAATTTCACCTTTGTTGCTTAATAAGACAGAAAAATATGAATTTAATGAAGACTGAAATTTATGTGAAAACGTTCTTTTTTTTGTGAATGATTTTATTTACATGAAATGAAAATTTACGTGAATATCCTTAAAGAAGATCTGACATAAATTTTTAAATATAATTAACCGCTAAATGGCCATTGCTGCCTTTCAAAATACCCAATTTTGACCTCTAATAATCTTGAGAATGAGACTAAAGCTCACATACTTCTTATTGCCAATAGAATACGTACTGAAAATGTTATTAAATCAACTTAAGACATATAGATGGCAGTCTGAATGCTGATGAAAAAATACAAATAAATTGATGTTTTTCACCTGAGGCTGTATCTTTTTTGATTTGTTTGTATGCTTGAGAATACTATATTTTATTCCACAATGTTGAAGGAAATTTCTTGTCCACATTATTAGTTCTTAAAATTTATCTGTGCATCATATTATAAAATTTTATCAAGGAGATTTTTTTTCAATTAAAGCCCAGTGTTGTCGATTGGTAACAAACGGTTTTTTAGCCGGATTTTTTTCAAGTATTTTTCCATGTTTTGGTCAAGAAATGACACCCAAAAATCATATTAAAATCAACTTTTAAAATATCGGGCCCTTATGAGTAAAATTTAATTAAATCAGAAGTTTGAATATCAAATTGCTTCGGAGATTCACGAGTAAGGTATCATGAATAAATTCCATTCAAGCCATAAGCGTCTGGAACAACAATTCCCAGCCGAAAATCAAACAAATCCTTTTATCTACACGCAAGCCCTTCTTGCAAAACGCTGCACGAAATCCGATCCTCTCTCAGTACATAATCCGCTAAATTTAAACCCGCAACAGCATCTCATTAGAGAAATTTGTTCAGAACACCCAACAAGACGTTGTCAGAATTCTCCGTTTCGTTATCGGGGAGGAGACTGACACATGTTGGAGCACGAGTGTCTGCCAGCGACATCGGGTCGTGGCAACAATGGGGAGAGAAAAGGTCAGCCCACCCTTTGTCCCGAAAGCACGTGCATAGCACCGCTGCAACAGCTGATCTTGAATGAGGGAAGAAATGAAGTTTGTTTGTCAGTGGCGTAACTAGGGTTGGGCGCGTACCTTGGGTGCAATTTCCAGGGGGCTCAAAATCAAGGAATCAGTTGGTTGTATTTAAAAGAAAAGTAGGTTTATTGAAGCTCTTTTTCCCAAGGTTCTGAAAAATTGAAACGGTTTCAACAAAGTGTGGAAAAATCTTAACGATACAGTCAATGGCGAACTGCATCGTCAAAGCAACCCACCAGAGCTAAACCAGAATTCTTGATTTTATTTAAAATTACTACAAATGTTTATTCTTAATTTCCCTTTTCAAAAAAATAACAAAAACGTGACAACATTTCTTTCTGGCTTGACAGGCTCGAACAGTTTCCTACTTTTCTAGTCATTCCACTTGTACTTGTAGCGTTGACGAGGTCGAAAACATTTTTGGGCTAGTTATTACATTGTATTTTTTATTAACTTATCGAAAGTATTGTAGTATTCTTTATGATTCTTATTGTCATATGAGTAAAGTCTGTAAAGTTAAAGTGTTTTGGTTTACATAAGCCATGACCTTTGACATTCGTCACGACGATAGACGATTTTTATGACCTCAAC
>BGPR01006693.1:6250-47056 GCA_013235015.1 Araneus ventricosus | reverse complement strand
AATAAAGCACTATAAGTATAACAATATAGCACTATAAGTATAATAATAAAGCACTATAAGTATAACAATATAGCACTATAAGTATAACAATAAATATAACAATATAGTTGAAATGAAATATAGAACAATATAGTTGAACCCATGAAAATTACAACGAAATAAATATAAGTCCGGGATAGACAGATGACATGACTTAGATAGAAGTTCTACCCGACATTGGTTAGGTTAGGTTATATTAACGTCCCGTTTTGAAGCAACACGAGGGCTATTTAGGGACGGACCTCGTAATTTTGAACCGCGGTCAGATGACGAGGACGACACCTGAGCTGGCACCCCCCTCTCCAAACTTCGGCGCCACACCAACGGGAGGACGTTTGGCCACTACGTATGATTTATCGTGCAACAGGCTCCATACACGGCGGATCTTCAGTGGAATCGGGTTTCGAACCTGCGGCCTTCCGGTCCCGAGGTCGAGACCTTACCACTAGGCCACCGCGGCCTCTACCCGACATTGGAGACAGAGAGCAACATCATTACTGTAGCCATCAAAGAAGAGAGATCCCGCTTACTTAACCACCGGCTTCTCATCCCCATATTTGTGATGCCCCCTGGTGGGGCAATTTTAAAATCCCGGCGAATGATTTTAGAAGTGAAACTTAAAGAAAACATGAATTACGAGAGTTCTGATGATCAAATTTACAATTCGGCTAAGAAGAGTAGAGAATGAGGAAAACACAAAATCTCTACTAATAATAAAGGAGAATGTGAATGTGTTTGTGTATTGGCGCTCTACAGGGCAAACCGCTGGACTTAGAGCTACGAAATTTGACATGAACATTCTTTGGAGGGTGGGAATGTGCACCTAGGAGCCTTTTTTTAAAAAAATTTAATTAATTAAAAAATAAGCGAAATTTTTGAATTTTTCCTTAATAACTTTCGAAATTATTACAGCACAAAAATTATTTTTACGTCATCTGAATGCGAAAGAAATTATCTTTTCAATGATATCAATAAAGTTGTCGTACGAATTTTTCTCTAATTTTAATAACCTTTAAACAATATTTTTTGGCATAATTTAGAACAATACTTTGCATTGTTGCAACGCACATTTCAAACCGTTTTCAATGTTTAAACAAATATTTAATCGAGCGTTTCTCTTCCAGTGTTGAAAGCTAAGAAAATATCTAACTGTATTTTACTTTCTTCTTTTATTTGATCAATTTTTCTGTGAAATCTGTAAATGAAGTCCTCAAGATGGTAAGTATATAATGAAATAATCCAGTAAACTGATATCTTTGTAATGCTTTAATTCTTTTTATCAGCGTGTTCCAAACCAATTAGCATACTGCTGGACGTAAAATGTGCCTCGCCAATTTAATGTTGAAATCAAAGCGTAGTTTATGTTAATGTAGACAAGGAACAGAACAAGTGCAAAGCTAGGAAAAGGACACGAGTTAAATGTCTATTGCAATTTGAATTTTAAAACTACTTTGTTAAGGGAACAATGAATATAAAATTATGCCTAAGAATTTCAGTTGAAATTTTATTTCCGGCGATTAAGCTGGTCGCCGAAGGCGGCTAGTAATGAATAATTGAGTTGGAATTCTAATGTAGAATTCACAGAAAACTACTCGTATTTCAATAAAACGCAATATATTTATTTCACTGTAGTATGAAAAACTTTACCTGAGCCCCTGGCTCTCCAAGTAATTTTTATTTTTACAAAGCAAATATGCTTAGGATAACCTAAACGAAAACAAATAACAAAACTGAACAACTAACTAAATTTTTAAACATTTGCATTTTTTAACAAAACAATCGCGCGCAGATATAGATGTTCCCAATCTGAAAGTTATAAATAGCGTTAAATTGTTTACAACATCCTCCCACTTTTTCATTATAACATATAATCAAAACATACATAATCAATTTTATGGTATGCAGGAACAGGCCAATGTAGGAAACAATAAGTTATCAAACTTCTAAATGTTTATAAACTGAATCTTTCAGGTACTTTGATCTTCCTACCAAATCTAGTTAATTTAGTTTCGGCCTTTACGTGTTCAGAGTCACTTATAGTCACGGTCTTTGGAGAGTTCTGTGGAATAAGTTTAAAGGGAAGCTCTGTAGGTGAGGCAACTTCTAATGTGTAGATTCTCTGAACAGGCCGCAGTTATTATTAGTTTTTGAAAAAATTTATTTATGTATTTATAATATCACATCAATATTATCGCACAAACATATGTACAACGCCCCTGGGGGTGGGGGCAAAGGTGCAAGGCACCCAAAAGTCCCAGAGAATGGCAATGACATGGATTTAACGATATCAAAAGCATTTAGAATCAACAAAAAGTGAGCATGATCAAAAAGGATCACAAACAAAAACCACAGATTACATCCTCTCTAAGGCTCGTAAACACAAATAAACTAAGTACAAAATAAGTATTAATAAACATATAAACCAACAAATTTAAACACAAAATGAAATATCTCCCTTAGTCCAAAAGTGTGGATCCAGATCACATAAGAAACCGCACAAAAAACGCTGAATATATTGAGGCTATATGAGCATCAAAAGACAAAGTACAACACCGCAAATGCGAATCATCATAAAAATACATATCTAAAGAGAATAATATAAATACAGAGCGTTCAGATATTAAAAGTCAAGTATGCCAATCAAAAGGATTTGTACATACAGTAATTAGCACTACAGGAACATACAGCATTTAAAGCTACACAGCCTAGAAAATTCCAAGGATTAAATAAGTATTATGCCTAGGTAATCACCCTTACGAATAAACGCAATTATATACCCAGAAAAACAAGAAAAAAATTCAATACACACTAAATCTATAGAAACTGCGCAGACACCAAAATACAGAGTACTGCATTAAAAATGCCAATCATCATAAAAGTACAAATAAAAGAAGCACGACATAGATACCAAACATTCAAATAAACAGTGCCTGGCACTACATAAACACACAGCATTTAAGACAAGTGTAGACCTCAATCAAAAACCAATTCCAAACCAAATGGAGAAATATTAAAGACAACGTCGAAAAATGGTGCCTATAGGGGAAGAAAAAGTGTGTATAAAAATTAATAATCATTAAATTATGAATCTCCAGTAAATTACAAATCCAAACATTATATTTATAAATTATATGTGATACAATATCCCAAAAAATGTGAAAAAAAAGGAGTAACAAAACAAGGCTAAACTATCACAAACCACAACCTGAACCCAACCAGAACCATAAAGAGGAGAAAAAAAATTAATTATTTAACAAAAACGGAGGGCTGCACCACTTTAAGTTTGTTGCAAATTTTATGCGAGATAAAACAAATACTCAAGAGCTTGCAAATATGCTTTGGATTTTTAAGAACACTAGAAAACGAAATGGGTTTGTTTGTCTCTGACAACAAACCCATACTCTGACCCATGTCTCTGACAACAAACATAGTTCAAGAGTATAGTTCAAGAGTTGTTCAAGAGTATAGGGGCAGTCGAGCACGAAATGGTCGGCATCCCCCAGGCCACCCGAATGCAGTAAGGGCTATTAATTTGTTTAAAATGATATAAATAAGCAGGAAAAGGACATGCCCAGAAATAAGAAATAATAATTGTCTATTATGTGTTAATAAATTCAAATCAACAGTTGGGATATACCCTTTAACTGTGACACCTTTGGCAGAGTCTTTCCAATATCGCTGCCAGCTATCTAAAATATAGTTTTTAATTTTTCTTTTAACATATGTATAAGCAGCGGGGATATTCTGTCCTTGACCATCGGTAGTTGCAATTCTGGCATATTGGTCAGCCAGCTCGTTACCTGGGATTCTGTCGTCAGCCTTCACCCAGGACAAGCCGACCGAACCAATAGCTTGAAACATCTTTGATTTAAGTTGATTTATAAATAAAGATTTAGAATTAGCTTTTTTAGGAACTGCCATAGAGGATAAACTATCCGTAAATATGTTAATTTCATACCCATTTTCCAGAGCCCAGCTCGCGGCAAAATTGATTGCTGAGAGATCGGCCTGGAAAACGGAATTATAACTGGCTAACTTGAACTGGAAAGATTCAAACAGATCGTTATCCTTAAAAATGCACACAGCGGTCCCGACATTGTCTCCAATCCCGGAACCGTCGGTGTACACCTCAAAATCAGGACTTTCAACAAGAGAAGAAAATTCAAAAATTCTCTGATTAATATTAATGTTATTAACTTTAATAAATGAATCAAGATGAATAACGTCAATAAAATCATAATTCATATTTCTTTTTTGCCAAACCTGAAATTTAATATATAATGCGTTGGAAACGGTATGGAGAGGACCAGTCCAAAAAGACATTTAAAGCATTGGTGGTGCAAGTCCTATATGAATTAGAAATTTTAAGGAGGGCAACTCTCTGAACTGAATGTAGATTAGTGATTTGTTGTTTGGTAAAGGAACCTCCCCAACAGCAGCTCCGTACAGTAGGAAGGTTCAATGACTGATTGGTACCAGTGGTTCAATAAAGAAGCACCGGTACCCCTATTAGGACCAGTAATACTATTAAAATTTTTGATTAGTTACAAGCTTTTTTATGTAGATTTCGGATGTGAGGAGACGAGGATAGTTGATTATCTATAATAATACCTAAATATTTTAAGGTGTCAACTGTCTGGATAGTCCTACCATGAATTTTAAGAATAGGATTGCGCTTTAAAGTATTGAGACCCTTTTTCTGCCTGTTACGGTTTTGGGTGCCGCTGAAGACGACAGCTAGTATCTTCTTAGAGGCAATTTTTAAATTTAAATCCTATAAATTATTACTAAAATATCAAGAAGCAAAGAAACATTGTCTTCAAGTTTAATTCTAGAATCGGCATCTGAAATTAAAGCTAAATCATCCGCGTAAGCCCGGAGAAAATAAAGATCATTATTTAAATTTAAAATATCGTTAAAATAAAAGTTCCAAATATAGGGAGCCAGGACTGAACCCTGAGGACGGCCCTGGCAGACATTTACTGTAACTGAATCCAAACCGGGAAGATATGTAACGGTTCTATTATTAAGGTAATGAAAAACAAAACCTGTAAATCAGAAAGGGATATTATATTTGTCGAAGAGTTTAAAAAGGACCTCCCAGTCGAGGCTATCAAATGCAGCCCTGATATCAATAGATACCAGAGCTATATGACGCCCCTCCCGAGAGGACTTAATTTTATTGATTAAATGGTCAACGGCAAATTCGCAGTTCGACAACCCCCTAAATTGATGAATTATTGTATTATCGTAATTGTATTGATGAATTAAATTATTATCGTGCATAAACTTATTAAATTGAATAGTAAACACCCTTTCAATAATATTCCCTTAAGTGGGGAGTAAACAAATGGGTCTATAAGAGTTGACTTGAGAGGGGACTTTTCCTGATTTTAAAAGGATAAAGACTTTTGCGCTTTTGAAATTCCTGGGAAAATAGGCAAAAACAAAGCAGAGATTAATTATATGACAGAAAAATTTCTTATCAAGATTAAAAATCTCGACCCACATCCTATAGTCCGTGAGATCCAGGCCGGGAGCCTTACCACTTCTCAAATTACTAAAAAACATTCTCTAGATCTAAAATATCAACTTTCTCTAAAGGTTGGAGAGGAAAAGTTAAATTATGAAAGGAAGTTAAATCTCTAGTAGGGAAGAAATGATTAAACATAAAAGTCGCTTTTTCAGAAATCGGCGGGTTGGCTTTATCAGGAATCTCAATACTTAAATTTGTATTTCTTTTAAATTTCTCAAACGCGACTTTGAAGGTAGTTGCGAATTTAATAACTTTAATCTTCGAATGGCATTCGAGAAAATGCAATTTAAATAATGTATTTAATTTGTAAGTGTTCAAGGTATTCAGGATATTCAATTTTACTAAAATTCAATGTTACTGTTCGAAGATTCAAGTTTAAAAAATATCAGTTTGTACCATAACCCTCAACATTTAGCTTCTCTTAAAGATAAATTGAATTTCACCTCACTGAAATGCCGACAGCTTTCTGAATTTTAATGGGATTCAACTGGAATATTTTTTAAAAGTTGCTCTATATATCTGGCTTTGAAGTTATGAAAGAAAAATTCCGCTGCGTCTCGAACATGCGCAGTAAAAAAATATTTAGTACAAACTCTCATATTTTCTGTAATATTCAACGTATTTACCTCAAAGTTCAGTACAATATATATTGTCAAGTGTTTCTGCAAATTTCGAATAATTTGAATAAAAACTCTGCTGTTATAAGCAAAACACACGCGGAAAAATTTGGGATTTTTTAAAGAAGCATTTATATCTTCCCGAATATTTGTGCTATGCTTACGAAATTGCATGTAAATATTATGCACATTAAACCATAACTATTGATAAAAGTTACATCTCGTTATCAGCTTTCTGTGAAACAGGATGGGTGAAACTCCATTTTCGTCTTCTTCCCTTTCTGGTGGTCCCCCTAATTGCCCTCGTGACCGAATCTTCACTGTAATATGTATATGATACTCTATTGAATGTCACACGATTCTCCGGAACTGATTTAGAAATATAGTTTTCGTATTAATTGCAAATTTCTCGTATTTTACGAAATGTTCCTTAACTTTTGTACGCCAGTGTATTTTAGAGATAAAGGCTAACAACAGAAGTTTTAAAAAAAACTTACTTAAACTTAAAAAGTTACGAGAAACTTCTAGAAACAAAAGAGTCACGCGAGTAAAGTAGTCCTACGCCTTTAACATCAGAAGCTGTTTGAAAAGACAGCCTCCCATCCCTTTTTTCTGGGCTTCTTTTTGATGTTGGCAAAATCAGACCGACAAACTGGATTTAGTAGTTCTTCATAGAATTTATAAATCTCCTCCGCAGAGGAGATAGTTTTATATAAAGTTTTAAGAAAATTGAAATTCTTACGAAAAAACCGAAGAAATTTATTGATACCAAATTTAGACTTAAAAATAAAATCCTGTGGTGATTGAAAGTTACCCGAAAGCTGCACACATATATACCTATGATAGCTCAGGGATTAAA
This sequence comes from Araneus ventricosus, assembly GCA_013235015.1. Taxonomy (NCBI): domain Eukaryota; kingdom Metazoa; phylum Arthropoda; class Arachnida; order Araneae; family Araneidae; genus Araneus; species Araneus ventricosus. The sequence continues at coordinate 40,005 of BGPR01006693.1, read as the reverse complement.
GATCCAGGACCCTCCAGGAATCAATAAGATCCTGGTGGGCCGTGCAAATCAAAGCTAAATCCGGAAAACCAGTACCTATAGATGAAATAAAAGTCGGTCCTTGATCCATATGGTTACAAATAGAAAAGTTGTTCGATGAAACAAAATCAAGAACGACTCTGCTCCGGCGGCATATTTACAAACCCTACCCTGATAGAACTGAGGCAGGAAATCAGTCAATATCATTGGCTACGAGGAGTAGTGACGTCGTTTTCAGCTCTCGCAGGTAGCGTACGGCAATCATAACAAAACAAGAGTCGTCCTACTTTTCTTCTCCGTTTTCCCACAGTTGAGCACAGAAAACATCCTTCCGTGGGTTGTAATATTTTTAAAAATGAAATTATTTTTTAAAATATCATAAAAAGTATAACATCCCACATAGTAAGAAATTATACTAATGAAAAGTTCACGCACGAGAGCAAAGAACGACGTCATCGGCTCTCGGCGAAGCGAGCCAATCATATTGTCCGATTTTCTGCCTCAGTTCTATCAGGGTAGGGTTTGTAAATATTCGCTCCGGCGATCTTCAATCCCATACCCCCAAATTTGGGACCTGGCAGTGAAATCACCGACGATCAGGTCGAAAGAACCATTTAAACGAAAAACATGCATTTCTAAAATCAAATCATCAATATTATCGTGAGGCTGGAAATAAACACTGGTTAAATTTAATTGTAAATTGTTGAAATAAACGGTAATGGTAACTGTATTGGAGGAGCTATTTTTAAATAAGAATTAATAACCAGAATTAAAACAGTAAATAACAGTGTTACATCTTTTAGAAACAAAATTGGGACCTCCGAGGGAATCGCCCAAGGTGTGTCCGTCTATAACATACGGATCTTGGACACAGACAAAATCAAAATTTAAATCCCTGGCGGTCACAGAGGCACCACTGTGGGCAGCCCGGGAATGGTTAACATTAATTTGTAGAACCTGAAGGGTCACCAGAATCTGTGGGACGAATTAAGTTCGCCTTTTGCCTAAGAAAACATTCTCAAGTTTTACTGTTAGGATGGTGCTTAGTATCTAAACCTAAGTTGTACTTCTGGTTAGAATCAAAGCAATTGCAGACAGAAATAACAGATATAATATTCAAGTTGCAAAATATATAAAGTAATCTAGTAAATCATTTAATTAAAACTCGCTAAACAAATTTTAAATTGAGTAAACGTCAATATGACTCCAATATTCTGCAGCGCTTTGAGTACAATTTACAAATTAGATCCAGTTTCTCGATTCATTAGCATTTTGTTTCCAGTTTAGTTCAATTCCAAGAAGAATAAAATAGAATTTTCTGACAGTGTTTAGTTCCATTCCGAGAAGAATAAAACAGAGATTTCTAATTGTGGTGCTCACAAACTAAAAACAGAGAGGAGGAGGGTCGTTCAGTGAAAAGAACGTGTCACGAGATTGGCGAAAAAATCAGTAGTCGGTGGAAAGTGGGTCAGGGCAGGCTTTTCTCCGGCTTCTCGTCTGATGTCCCCTTGAAGTGGGTCGTGCTGCGGACAGTTCTCTCGAAATCGTTTTCTCTCCATGGCCCTCACGTATCGGGAGGATTAACTGTGTAATGCCCTCTAATAAAGAAGTGAAAGGCATTCGGGAGAAAAAGAAATCGGTTTATTTCCGAAATTATCGTAGATAATGAATTATCGAAATTATCGTAGTTCATTATCGAAATTATCGTAGAAATTTCGTAGTTTATTTCCGAAATTATCGTAGTATTTAAAAAGTAATCGGTTTATTTACGAAATTATCGTATCGGAGTAGTAGAAATTATCGTTCCGAAATTATCAAAATGCAGCATTTAAATGAAAATCTCATTTATAGTAAAATCTCATATTTATATTTACATTGAGATTAGTAACAAATTACTGATTAACCGGTTAACTCCCAGTGTCCTATTTATAGGACAGTGATATTTCACTTCAGTGGCTAAACCGAATGCATTCCATTGTTTCTTTTTTGCTTTGTATAAGAAGACGTATTGCCAAACTGCTAAACAGTTTTCAACAGGCATATACCGCTCAAAATGTTGTCACTTTGAAATTTTTTATTTTATTTTTCCTTTGATTTATTTTTGAGGTAATGCAAAGAATTAGAAAGTAATTTTTATTCTTCGATATTTTACTATATTTAAAAAGTCTTTAATATTTATATTTAAAAAAGGTTTTAAAGATGATGGAAAAACTTTGCCGACTTTTTAAAAATATTTTTCATAAAAAAATAAAAATAAAACCCCCATTTTTTTCTCCGAATTTAATTTTACTTCACAGTTACCGCACCCTTGGTGTTTTAAAGATAATGTAATAGAAAGTTCTTGAAATCTATGTTTTAAAGTCATTTGAACGTTAATGGGTTAAAATTCAGAATCTCAATACAGTTATTAATTTTTCAGTTGGTAAAAATGCCGTAGCACGAGTCTGGTTTCCTTTGCTTACGGGCTAATGCAGATGTCGCACTGCTGAAACAATTACACAGGCCTGCAAAAAATACTTTCTGAAAATTGTTTTAGTTTTGATAATTGATTTTATATTAATATCAGCGTTGATTTCAAAAATGAAATCCATTTTTTTCTATCACGTAAGGTTCCTTTACAAAAACTATTTCATACTTTGAGAGAAATAGCTAAAATCAAAATATTGTGAGATTTTTATTTTTAATTTAGCGTCCCATAAATATATATTTAATATATTTATCATAGCTCTGTTATGATTTAAATGATAAATGGGTTTTTCTTTAAATTTTCATTATTTTAGAAAAGTTACAAATCTTTATAGTAGAATTTTCTCTTTTTCTCAAAACTTCCTTTTCTGCTTTTCTTCTGGTGAATTTGCCACGGATTGCCTCTTTTCAACGTCCAGCAATAGTCACCTACGATGTTGATATTCCACCTTTCATTAGATATCGTTTTTCCATTTCCTTTATGTCTTGGTGAAATTTTTCCTGACAGGCTACATGTAATGCAGTAAGACCATCGATTGCAGCAGCATTTATTTCAATTCCTTTTTCTAATTTTCCAGGAAATTAGTCCAGGTATGAATGGAGAAAATGACCTTTGAGCTCATATTACACTCCAATTTCTTGAAATTTGATAACATTTCTTTTACAATAGATTTCTAGTTTGGGTCTCATTGGGTTCCAAGACAGTTAGTTACTACCAGTTTCAAAGATCTCAATGTTTTTATCTCTTTTGTTTTCATTTTGAACTCAAAATTGTTATTCTTCATCATGTTTTCTGATGTCAGGTTTTATATATACCCCTTCCCTCAACTTTGATTCCGAAAAGCCAGGGAACTGTTCACAAAGGTATTTGAAACATTTTCCTTCTTTTAGTAATACCTCAAGAAATTGTTTTATAAGGCCCAATTTATCAACAATTTGAAAAGAAATAAAATGGTACTGAAAGTTACAAAACAAATAAAACATCTTAATTAATTTTCTTGCATTTACATTACATAAATTATTTTTACCAATGGTTTTGTTTAAATTGTACTGTAAACATACATTGATGTTTAGTGCTAAACAAAATTGGACGATGCCTTTTAAGTATTGGATTATGACTCTGCACTCTTTTAGAATTTTTTAAAAAATACAGTGTAGTAAAATAGTTCTTATTTTATAAAAAAATACAACATCAAGAAGATAACTGTCAGAAAAGGAAGATAAAATTATAAGAATATGTAATTTTTTGGATGTTATAACAATTTTTCATTCCGAGATATCTCCATCTCGATTTTGCAGAATCGGGACCAATTTGTCATCACTCCATAAATTTCGTCAGTGGCATTAGTTGTATTTCCCGGAACAGTTTCTAAAATAAACGTCACACAATTAAAACCTTTCTCCTGTGATATTAATATATACAAACCAAAATAAAATAATTTAGTTTTCTTTTACTTTTCGATAACATAATAAAAAAGCTGAGTTTCAACCACATTCCCAGGAATTTTAATAATACTACATTTGTACATAGACCGAAGCCTAGGAGTAATTTCAAAATATAACTTATTTAGTGTGATTTTACAAATTCATTTACATTTTAGTGTTTAAGCTTTAAAAAAAGAAAAAATTAATAACAAATAAAATCCAGAATTTATTTGACTGCAGCTTTGAAATAAATTAAGTACATGGTTTCTACATAGACAATCTGGAATACTATACGGTTTTAACAAGTAACATATATATTGATTATCCATATCTCATATATTTATTATATTTTGGTTAGTCTATTTCAATAACTTTCTTCAATACATTAGACCAATGGTCGACAAACCACGGCTCGCAAGTTGCATGCAGCTCTTTGGCGATAATGCACTGCCTGTCAACATCATCGAAGAGAAGCGCTTAATGAAGACCTCTAGCTTAAAGATAGAGTAATCGAAACACTTATAAAATAATAAAGCAAATAACAGTTACTATAAATTAATTAATAAATACAACTTTACAAAATAATTTTTTTAATAATTGAAAAACAAATTATCCTTAAAATTTATTATACATCGACTTGAAACTGAAAATTTAGACTAGCTTAGATATAAATAAAAAATATTGTGAAGTTTGAGTTATATATTTTAGATTTATGTAGGCTATATTGATACAAAAATGGAGACTAAATATTAATTTAAAATGAATGTAAAAATAATGCTCAAGTATAAATTTCGACACATTTAACTATATATGCGTTCAGAAATTTACATACTTTAAATACAATATAAATATTATAACACTTGAAAAAAATATGTTTTTTGAAAATAACTGAAATATTTTGCATATAGAAGCAAAAGAAAGCTTATCAATACATTGAGAGGCAGGGAGAAACCATGTACCCATTTGTGCCCATTGTCGTATAAATACGACGAGAGAAAATGCTTAAAATAATGCTTTTAGTGAAAAAATGGAAACAAATCTAGAAATACATGTTTTAAATATATGTTTTTTTCTCACAAATATAAATTATAAGGAACATCAGGCACCAATGGGTTAATCGGAGCAGCTTATTATACTGTCCTTGTACTAGTTTTCCCACCACTACCTTTTAAGCTCCAATATGTAACTTTAACTATGCTAACCTGGAATAATCTTTGTAATCGTTAAATTAAATTTACCATCTGTAATATAGAAAAAATAAAAATTGCTTTAATCATTGTATTTAAGATCAGATGTTAATGAGATATTGCTAATACAGATTTAATTGCTTAAATATCTTAAAGACACACTTATTACATAAATTTTACATTTGTTTACATGTTTTTTTTTAATTGCTATGGGCCTTGAAAATACTTAAAAACACTATTTTAAGTTATCTTAAACTCCAACTTTCAATCAAATAGTGTGACAGTAGAAGAATAAAAAAAATTTCAACACCATAAAATAATAAAGATCCCTGAAAACAGGTTTTTATTAGTACTAAAATTTGACACATTGGTAATTACTTACCGAAGCCTTTACATTATATCTTCACTCACTAACCATTCTTCAAGCTTGTGACATCTTCTATAGAATCACAGGGAATCTTTATTTCAGATGGCAATTCAGCAAATGCAGATGAATGGTTTGGGCTCACTCTCTAAAATTTTAAAATAGTGCAAGCCGTTTTGGTTAAATTTCACAATTTAGAATTCAATCAAAAGAACAATTAATTTTTCAAACATTACGTTTTCATTGCACAATAGCGAACAACTTTTTAAAGTAACTTGTTTCAAAACATTTGCTTCAAACATAGGCAGATACCTTAAAATATTATCGAATAAATAAGATTAATTTTCGATTACGTCGTGGCAGTATTCTTCAGCAATCAGAAAAGAAATTATAATATCAAATCCATAATTTTAGTTTGAAAAATTATTTCAAATAAATAAAAATAAGTTTAATCATGAAATTTAATTAAAAATATTATAGAAATGAATAATTGAACTTACCAGATATTGCTAAAATTCATCCACCACATGAGCAAATCTGCGGAACGTTTACCGTTACGGTTGCGGTTGTATTTCACAGTACTCTTATTGTTATTTATCCCAACGTGAAAACTATGTTGGGCCAACGTTGTTGTTGCCAACCGTATAAGCTGAGATTGGGTTTTTGTTGGCTAATTGTTGGCAAAATTACCCACCGTTTGCCATCAATGCCGACCATTTTCCAACGCTGGGCCAACAAACTGTGCTACAAGGGAATATACTCGACTACTCTTAGAAGTCGGTGCGTTGTAGTTAATGTTTTCCTAAAACCAAATTGCTCCGGACAAAGAATTTTGTTTTCGACAAGATGCTCGTTTAATTTGTCTAGAATGAAGTTTTCAGTTAGTTTACTGAGTGTGCTGAGTAGCGAGATTGGCCGATAATTTTCTGGCTGAGTGGAGTCTTTTCTCTCTCACTCCTCTTGGCTTGAGAGCTCACTTTCATACTTTTTCAACAGGAAGTGACGTCATTACCAAGGAAGTGACGTAATCTACAGAAAGTTCACGAAGCCAGTTTGACAGTTCAAGGTATTTCTAGAAAATTCCCTTTGTCGCCAAGATTAGCATCTCTGGGAAACAACTTTATAGCTTTGTAACACCAGTATTGCTAGTGTTGTGACTGTTTGTGTAGATAATCTGTATAAGTGCAACTGTTCCTGTCACCTGTGCTTCGTGTTTCCTGAAGATTCGTGAATAAAGCGTCTTTCTCCTTTATCCTGCTTTTTTTACTGTTTTCACCGCACACACACACAGGACGATTTCTGCGACAATATCGAATTTCATTCTTCTAGCTTGCTGCCTTTTTTGAGTTCTCGTGCTCACAAACGGACCGACATAATTCGGCAAATGTTCTTTCTGACTTAGGAAGATCTAAAATGCGAAGATTGATCGAAATCTTGAGGCCGTTTTTTTTTGATGATTACTATACTTTCTCTTAGTATATACAGTAGATACCGCTTGTAGTGATCAGTATATCCAAAATGCTTTAAAAATAATAAAAAATCTATAGGTGTACAGGGATAACAGAATCAATAGACCACTTAACATTGTTGGTATGTGCTCACTCGTTTAAAGAAGAATATACAGAACTGAACAAAATTCATATATTTTTCAGGCTTCATTAAAAAAATATTATTGAGAGTAAACTTTTTTTTTTATCATTCAAGCATTTGCTGGACAAACCATTCTTATGAGTAACGTTCCTCTAAAGATTCAGCAAGGTATTGGACTGACCTTCTTAAAGTACGGAAGATTTTTAGAGTTTCTTGGGCTGATGGTGATTTCCCTTCTGATCCCTCTTCATCAACATTGTCTTCATGTTCTATGGCGTCATCTCATGTAACAAGCGAATTGTGGATCACTAGAACAGGCGGATATCCAATGCGTTTAGATACGGGAGATCCGTTCTGTGCTATTTGGATCGGTACAAGCGATTCATCGTTACATCCGTAATCACTACCAGCTGCGACTACTGTACTTTGTATGTGAGAAAGTGAAAACCAAGAGAATTAACTTTCTTAACATTGTAGCATAATGTAACGAACGCTCAACTTTATCTAACAACTTTAAATAAAACAAACCAATGTTGAAAATGAAAGAGGAAGAAATCTTCATTGATATTAAATCTGTTAATAATTTTCAAATTAGTTCAAATGGATCAAAATGTATGGTCCAAATATGTACCGCTTAAAAAAATTAAAGGAGATTCGGGCTTCTACTCCGAAACATCGCAGGGCGATAATGTTTTAGGCTTGGTTCGTCGGTCTTTACATAATTTTTTAAAATTAACTTTTAATTATAGCAAAGATAACGTGTATACGAAAAAATGTATTGAACAGCGTTGCAGTGCGCGTGAGTATAAATACATGTAAAGTAAAATAAGTACTTAAATGCGTGGTGTGTACGAGTCGTTCGACGCTGACTCACCCGCTACACATATAGACATTGTTATTGTTCAATTGATAGATGAATTATGTTTATGTTGCATTTACGAGTACTAGAATGATTTAAGTAAATAATTAGACTTAGAAATGAATTGAGTAACGATCCATATTTTTGATTTTTCTTTATAATACGACTTTCTTCTTACATAGTGACCGCAATCTACTCTATTAAAATTCGAAGGTAAACAAACGTATGTATGTATGTATGTATGTCCTTCTATCTTCTCATGAACCGCCGAACGGAGAAGCGCGCGGAAAGTACCAAAAGATGGGGAATAATCCAGGGAAGCCGTTTCGGCCATTTATATTCCGAAATTTTAATTAGTGAAAAAGATATTAATTAAAAACTAATTGACAACAATGCTTTTCATTGTTTCGGATACTTTATAACAATACTTTTCATTGTTGCAGCGCAATTGAAAATATATTTTATTGTTGAAGTCGTTTACTTTAACGAACATTGTTACAACAACAATAAAAACGTGACGCTGACAGAAATAAAAAATGCATTGTTGGAAGTGTATAAATTCTTTTTTTGTCCCGTGATATTTTGTCACGTGAACAGAATCATTTTAACGAATTTACAGGCGTGTTTTGTTTCTGTAAAGTTATGTGCCAAAAGATATAGATTAGTTATGTTAGTGATTTTAATTATTATTCATTGATTTGATCAAGTTTAAATATTTCTGGTAGCTGCTATTTTAAACTGATATTTAGAAGTTACTATTTTTGTTTTGTTCAATTCACGCTTTTTCCGATGCCTAAAAGAAAAAGAGGAGTTACATGGGATGATGCCCGTAGACAGCAGGCAATTATGAAACGTGAAAGGAGAGTTGCTGAAACTCACGAAGAAAGAAACGGCCTATTTTCAACTATGGCAAAAAGTGGCCAGGACAGAAGAACAAATTAATAGCCTATTGACAGTAATGGCACAACGTGGCCAGAAGAAAAGAGCAGAAGAAACCGAAGAACAACGAAATAGAGGATTGTCACACATGGCACAACGCGGGCTGGAGAGAAAAACCGAAGAAAACAAAAGAACAAAGAAATAGCCGATTGTCAGACATGGCACAACGTAGCCAGGGGAGAAGAGCCAAAGAAATTTAGAAGAACAAAGGAATGGTCGATTGGTAAGACAAGACGTGTCACGTGACCTCAAGGAATGACGCATTATAAGAGATAGCCCATTATAGAAACATTTATCATATATCCTATTAAAATTCGAACATCAACAGACGTATGTATGTATGTATGTATGTCCTTCTCACGAACCACTGAATCCTGAAACTAGCCGTAAGAACCAAAAGATGGAAAATAATCCAAGGAAAGTTAAAAAGATATTAATTAAAAACGTCAAAATGATTAAATTGACGTGCTACCATCTATTGGCAGCATGGTGAATTCATTCACGGCAGTTTCTTTTTTCCCCTATTATTAGTTTTCACATTAGGTGTTGCATTTTTTTTATTTCTTTAACGGAAGTTGGTATTTTTTTTTGAGCGAGCTTCTGTGTTTGGATTTATTAACAATGGACAAAAATCGTTTTCCTGCATTTTTCTTTCTTTTTTGACGTACGGTGTTTCGCAACATTTACGTTTGTTGGGGGAAAATATTAATTCATTTTTATCCAGTTTTTTTTCATTATTATTCAATTACGGGCAAGACGAAAATATATGTTTCTGGTGTTTAATTTATCAGTTTGGTGTACTTTTAAATTGTTTATCGTTTCTGTTTTTATTTCGTTTTATTTTTTCTTTTGCAAAACAAATATCATGCTCATCTGTTTTAATTTATAAGCATTATAATTCTCGCGTTTTCATTCAAACCAAACTGCTTTAAGGTAGTAAAAAGGCTAGAACTGAAAGTTTTAATCCAACAAGAGAGGATTCAAAACAGATTTACGTTTTTTGGGGAAGCTTAGTGATAATATTTGTAGGGAAAAAACAGAGACGGGCATATGAAAAAATATGGATCCCACGGCCTCACGTGATCTCACTTCTCTCCGCCCGGGAATATCCCATTATTCAAGATTGCCCGTGCAACGCCGGGTCATGCAGCTAGTAACGTTTTAAATTGTAAGTATGTACCTATTTGTATGGCATTGCAGGTACTAGTCTAAAAGTTCTAAAACAAACATGTCACTTTTGAAACCAATTCAAAATGAAAACAGGAATATTAATATACTTACAGAATAAAAAAATAAGATGATGATACAAGACGAACTGATGATACATTTACTATGCCGAAAAAAAAGTTGTAAGACTAGAAATGAAAAATATCTTAGAAAGAGTTGTTCAAGATGATAGTTTTAAAGAAAACGTGGATAATATAGTAGAAAATAACTTCGATTAATCGTCATTGAAAAATGATTTGACATTACAAAAAGAATCACAGATGCAAATTCAGCAAGGTATGAAAACCTAGAGCATAAATACCGAAAAAAGAGAAAGATTATGAGAAAACATTAAAAAAGGAAATGACTGCATGTGAAAGTGTGGAGTTAGAGGAAAATACCTGTCTTCTATTCATGAGTATTTGTTGACAATAAAACCGACAAGTGTAGAAGCAGAAAGGGCTTTCTAGGCCGCTGCTTATATTTGTAGTCCAATAAGAAAGTCGATTGGCAGATAACACAATTAACACTATTTGTTTCCTACGATGTTTTTTTCAAAACCAAAGTGAGTTTTTTTAAATTGCTTTACTTAAAATAATAATTTAAAGTAAGTATATTAAAAAATACGAAGAAGTTCTGAACTCGTTATTGTGATATTGATTAAACAGATTCATGATGACTGTCATAATTATAAGAATGAGACTGCTTGGCTGGTCTAAAATACCTAATGATTGTGATCTCAGTTGATGAGCTTGATTTAGTTAGATTTAATATAAGTTACATTACAAGTTATCATTGATATCATTTGTGAAATCTAGTAAGTGAGACTGAACTTAACCGCCCGTCATTATCTAATTATTACTAAACTAATATAACAATTACAATTTAGCTAGTTACACTGTACTAAATTTTTATTGTTGATTCATACGTAAATGTTGATTAATTATAACAGTGTAAATAAAGTTGATTTCTTAAGAAATTGACGCTTTTTTTCTAAACTTTGTAATACACTCACTTTATCATCTTTCATACAGTTGATTTTGGAATGAAAAGGCAAAATAGTTTTGATGTGACCAATTCGGCTGGATCCGGTCGGATCGATGGGAATCCGGATTGAAATTGGTGCCGGATTGCAATCCCTAAATATATTCCGAAGTTATTGAGGGAAAACTTTAACATTTCGATTAATTTTTAATTAAAAATCCGATTAAAATGTTGAAAAACTCTATTTTAGTGAGCATCTACTCCCCAGGAAGTCATTATATGCCAATTTTGGTAGGTCTAGGTCCAAAGGTCTATCCTCTAGAGCGTTTTGAAGGTTTTTTGTATCATGCATGTCACATGGCTCATCATGCAATTTACAGATAGTTTTCAGCTCATAAACATTATCATGTAGTAGCTGCTCTTGTGATATTAAATGTAACTGACTGGTAGCAGAGACAGCATCCTCTGGAGCTGTGGATATTCAGTAGAGGCCACGCGACTGTCCGTGGTGCGTCGTTAACGAACAATTCTCCTTTTTTCTTTTGTGTAGTTTTGAAATTATATGCGTCTGTATAACTTAACACATCAAATAATTACTACACTAGTTGGATTGTTAACTGAACCATAATCGACCACAAAAATGTTAAAATATTATCGATTGATGATCAACTACAAAGTAAATACCTTAAAAATCCCAAGAACAAACAGAAGCATTGTTTATATTCTAGCCACTGCCTTGTTGATTCTTCAACAAACAAACAGTAAACAGAGCGCCACGTGGAGATCCGCCCTCGGCGAATTCTATAGGAATGGGTTTAAAAACAAACCAAGGCTACCCTTTACACACCGTGCAGATGTTATTCATGCCCAATTTCTTTCCTTTTAGGAGAACTTTACAGCGGATCGCGCCACTTGACAAAAGGGATCCCTTTCTCACGAATCATTAGCCGATGTTGATGACATGCTGACCTCGTTAGAGGCTATTGAAAATTAAATCGGGAAGTGATTCGGTTACAACAAACAGCCTCACACGCGCGCGTTACAAAATTATTTCCCCATTCAAGCGGCCGAGTGGGGAAGAAAATTTTCAGCGAACTTTTTTAACCATCCCGCGAAAGCGTGGGTGGGGTTTATCTCTTGGAGAAAAGGCGTGGGACACTGCACGGCGATTTTGGCGTGAAAACGTCTTTCCTCTCCTTACAGTGATAGTCGGTCGGACTTTCTTGTGTGACAAAATACCGCCAGATTTGAATCGCTAATAACTTCGAGACTAATAACGAGAAAAGAATAGTTGCCCCCACAAAGGACAGATGTAAGAGTTTGTCGCATAGTATTTGTTCTGCCTGTGACGTCATTTATTTATTCAAAGAAGACACGCTGTAGAGATGACTCCATTTACAGAGTGCATGATCAAAAACATACAAAGGACATAAGCTACAAAGTGAATTAAAACACACAAAAAAAGTAACTGCAGAGAGATACCAATGTAGGCGCATGCGCGTGATTGTTATAAATTAGCTTTATGTAAGGTTATAAATAAGTGTAGCGTGGAAACGCGTTTAGCTAGGAAGTTGATTCAGGTGTCATTTTAAAGAGTTTGAGGAGTATTACTAGGACCCGAAGTGAGACAATAAAAATATTTATCAGAATGTGAGTAAATATCTGTGTTAAATTGAAAATTTCAATCCCCGTATGTTTTTTTTTATTATAACATGCAGAGTTTTCATTCGAATTCTAGAAAACTTATAGAATACTTGACAATACGTAAAAGAAACATTAAATTAAAATTTGAATTGAAAAATTTGAATATTAAGGGAATTATGAGCATTTGTAGTAAATAATGTTTTACCGCGCATACGCGAAATGTAGTTCTATGGTTGACCCCACAACAGATGGCGTCATAAAAAGCTACTCTAAATAAAACAAGTATTTCGTATTAATATGTAATTTAATTATCAATCTCATTAATACAACATTTACTCAGATTAGTATAATTGTTACAGAATAGATAAATCACAACTTTATCGCATGTAGAATGGGTCTATGGTAACTTGTGATTTATCTATTCTGTAACCATTATACAACTCTGTATAAATATTGTATTAAAGAGATTGTGTGATAATTAAATTACATATTAATACGTAACACTTGTTTTATCCCGACGTTTTCACTAAAAACCTACAGCGCGAACCCGAACTGCGCCTTTCTTATGCCATGTTTAATGCAGTAATACAAGAAAGAAAAGGACGATGTTTAATCTTAAAGATTTACAATATAGCACCTTTCATAAACGTATATGGCTTTAATTATTAAACATATTTTTATGTGTTTTTCGTTAGATAAGCATCGCTTGGTATTTGCAAAAGGGTGTGTGGAGAGCGATAAAAGGAAAACATGTTACTGTTTGTCAATGTCAGTGACTTTGGGGCAAAGTAAACAATAGGCTTCTGCTCAGATTTTGGAATATATTTTGTGATATTTATTATAAATAGTATAATTTTTGCATAAATTTCTATAATTTGTTGTATTTTGTGGAAAAATCGTAGGTTTTGTTATTAAAATACGCCTTTTTTTCGAATGAAATAGGCATTTAATTTTAGGCATAGGCACATCATTTTCGATCTTTCTTTCTGTCTAATATGGTTTGATTAAAGTGATAAGATATTCTGAACTTGAATCCATCGCGCTTTAGACTCTGAGCACACGATCAACTCTGAGCACACACACATGCAAAAATAAGAAACACTGAAAAAATCAACTCGTAAACACACGCCTGGTTGTTATTATTATTTCACAATTTCTCTTCTGTTTAAAAAATTCTCGGAATTTCTCAAATCTTCCAATTGTTACTTTCTACACCTTCTTGGGTGGTTTAGAGGAAAGGGATTTTAGCAGCAAATACGGAAAAAACGGGAAGGTTAATACTTTAGTGGGTAGCTGGGATCAGATTCACCCCGTGCTTGTGCTAGCGTTTTAGATTTATTTAACGTCAAAAAATGCAAACTATAAGAAAAATATTGCTTTTTATAATTTAAATAATTTCTGCAATGAATTAATTAGTTTTTATATGAATGGAATAGGTGGAAAAAAAGAATGAGCGCAAAAAAAACCTCGTGGAAACATAAATGATTTACTCCATACTGCTGTAGCTCACGGGAAACATTGTCGGAGATAAAGCCGACGCGACCACACGCCCATTACTACTTGTATACCTGCAGGAGAAGCGACAACCTGCTTACTTATCCTACGAATTCTCATCCACATACTTCTTGTGTCCTCACCTCGGGGGGGGGGGGGGGACAGAGAGAAGTTAAATTTTCTTTATTCTTGTTGAAAACGACATTTGTATCTGAAATGCAACTTATGTGCCCGAAGACAGATTCTTGTATTAAAGGTAACTTTTTTTTTGTTTGAAGAGCTAGTAAAATAAAGAGTAATTATCTAACAATGTATACGAGTGCTGAAGGGTTAATAATAATTTTTTTAGCTAAGCCTAAGAATTACAGAAGCAGAAATATTCATGTACATTGGTCATATTAAGAAGAGAACATTGTCTGAAGTCCCTTGAGAAGATTATCTTGAAGTTGGTGAACAGACGAGATGGAAAAGTGAAACTATCAAAACTATGCAAAAACAGATTTTAAAAAATGCTTTTCATTCAATGAAACAAGCAAAACAACCCAAAAAATTTTAATTTAAAATGGAAAAAAGCACTTGACTGAAAAAACAGGCAAAGCAACAAAAATGAACTGTATTTTATTCCAAGAAAAAGAAGGTAGTGTTACAACTTATGCTTAAGAATATATATATATATATATAATGTTTTCGTTGTTGTAGTCGTTAAATAAGAAAACAGGCCGAGTTATTAACTAATTTTCCTTTATTATGGGAGAGTGACGGAATGTACGTACATCTTGGTTCAAGTTTTCAAGCCAAAGAGAACAGAAAATCCCTGCATTTCCTCAGGTAGGGATTTAACAGATAGACACGTGATCAACGTGAAGGGAATAATAGATATTTTTAATAAATTACGTAAGTGTTTTAGGGAAAAGTATGGCGTCAAGGAGTCTCTGATTTCGCGATTTGTGTGCGCGTGGAAGCGATTAAAATATTCTTTTAGTAATAAATATGCCAAAACGTGAGATTTAATATACCTCCAGCGCGGGAAATAAAACGAAACTGGAGTTTAAGAAAAGCGATTTCGGAATACATTAATATAGATTTTAAAATATATAATATTAGAATTTAAAGCAAAATTAAGTGAGATTATTACATATATATATATATATATAACGCTTATGTGGACACAAAATCGGGTTGAATTTCTTAATCGCAATTTGCCAACAGCTCGCAAGTTTGGTTTGTTTACATAGACTGAATGTCCAAGATAACGATTTTTTTTTTGAGATCACGACTTTTTTTTTAAAGTTAAATAGTTTGAGCAAAATAAGTTTAAGTCTTGCAGTTTCGATTAGGCAAATGAATAAATGTCTCCTTAATATGTCCTTTTTAGTGAAAAGGTTGTGAAATGGTCTATTTCATCTCTCGATTATTCACATTTTCTGAGTTTTAAAAAACATAAGTGACTACCTAGATTTCTTGACTAAATCGTAACTGTAGTGAGTGTGTATACATATGAAAAGCTTTCTGAGCAACATTTGGTATAAAATATGCATGTTTAAGTTTTGTGTGAAAAAAAAGCAAAAATTTTGAAAAAAAAAACTATCTTATCAATTTTAAAAAAGTTAAAAGCAAATAATTATTATGGGTTTTAATTTTGAAAAGTGAATACGAACATCTTTCAAGCCGTTTTCCACCTTAAACTGTCCTTTTTTAACTAAATGGTTGTGAAATGTGTCTTATCGTCTGTCGACAACTCTTAATTTTCTGTGGTTGAAATATAAATGACTATCCAGAGAAAAAAGATATGCATTTCCTGACTAAATAATAATTGGAGTGAGTATGTATACAAGTGAGGAAGCTTTTTCGAGCAACATTTCATTAAAAAGAGAGCATGTTTAAAATTTTGGTTAAAAAAGCAACAATTTTGGAAATTTTTTAAAATTTTGAAAAAGGCCATCATAATAGCTTTAAAAATCTAATTCAAAGTAATTATTATTTATTTTAATTTTTAATAGCTATTATGAACATATTTTAAGTCCTCCCTAATATGTCCATTTTTTAACTAAAAGGCTGTGAAATGGGATATATCATCCTTTTTGTGGAAAAAGCAAAACATTTTTGAAGATTTTGAAAAAAGGCTATCTTATCAATTTTAAAAAGCTAAAAATACATAATTATTATGGTTTCAATTTTGAATAGTTAATATGAGCATGTTTCCAATACACTTTTCTCATTAAATTGTCCTTTTTTAGGTAAAAGGTGGTAAAATAGGTCATCTCTCGATAACTTAAATTTTCTGAGGTTTAACACATAAAGAGAGACACACCCAGAGAGAACAGTTACACCTTTGTTGGCTATATAATAATTGGAGTGAGTGTGTAGCATGTGGGTAAACTTTTCTCAGTAACATTTCATTGAAAATAGGCCATGTTTAAAATTTTAGTGGAATGAAGCTAGGGCAAATAAAACAGTTGAAAATATTGTCAATTGTGTATGACAAGAAGTTTTCAATGACTGATTTCTGATTGACGTAAATAATTTTGATTTTTAATCATCTTAGAATTATATATATTAGCATTCAAATTTCTTTCTAACATTTACATATATACCTCTGTACTATCAGAAGATTTTAATTTTAGAAATTAATGAAAAATTAATTTCAGGAGTTCGTGCAATTTCAAATAATTTAAATTTACTTAATGTACTTATAATTAATGTACTTATAATTGCCTATTATTTGCAGAAATGCATAACTGTATGGAGAGCAAGCGAAGAAAGCTGGGATCACGTACTAATCCCAAAAGAATCACACCGTGATTCTTGGGGGTTGGCGAGCGGAGCGAGCAGGGGGGGGGGGGCCTAGTTAATTTTTAAAAGTTTCACGGCAATTAAATTGATATAATTGAAAAGACAATTTTTTGAAGTTTAAGATGCTGTAAAAATCAATTTTATACAAAATTTCAGGTAGGTGTCAAAATTTAGTTAATTAAGCTATAAAAAAATGCTCCGAATTGCATATTTTCACCCTCCAAAACAAGTTTGTGCCCAATATGGTAGCTCTAGGTCCAATAATCTGATATTTAGAGCAAAAACAGATAGACAGACACATAACACACATTCGCTGTATTAATAATAACAGCGCTAATTTAAATAATTTCAGTTAAAGCAATGTAACCCTTCAAGGAAATTATTTATATACTACAGTTTTTTTATTTAATTGGATAGAAATAATGCTCAAAACGTTAAAAAAATAATTGGATACAGTTATACAATAAGGAGCTATCTCCAAAATATTCATTTTGAGATAGTGCTATTTCATTCTGATGCATTTTGAGATAGTGCTATTTCATTCTGATGCATTTTGAAATAGTTCTATTTCATTCTTTTGCAATTTGAGATAATGCTATTTCATTCTCATGCATTTTGAGATAGTGCTATTTCATTCTGATGCATTTTTTTTGGAAAATTACTTATTGCATTGTAAGTAGACTGTTGTGCAATTCATTGGAGTTAATTCCATTTCCCAGCACAAAATACACATATTCAGGTGTATTCTTCAAGAGCGAACCTGAAATCTGTAAAATAGCAAATGTTTCCCCAACCATATAACTGTATCCAATTTTCCGATTTGTTTAATGTCTTTGATAACATTTATAACACACGTCTATTAATTTACATACAATAAGTACATTTTAAGAACCAGTCTATTTCTGTTTTATTTTTAGTAGAGTATTTGAAAGAATGTTCTAGCCGACACATTAGAAAAGCTTTTAAAACTTACGCTTTAATTATGTGAAATTGAAAAGAGAAGTTTGCTTATAGCGAAATCTTGAGGAAGAAATACTTTTCTGCTGATTTAATAATCATGATGAGTATTATTTCACGAACCTGCTTGTAAATTTTAATTTTTGTTGCCAATTCGTTTCATGAATTATTCAAGATCTAGAGACGAAAAGAAATGTTTTTTTTTATAATTTAATTAAGTTATTGCATCATTGCTTTTATAAGCACTAAAATAAATAAAGAAAATGAAAAATAAACCATTGCACTCATGCTATTTTAGGATGCCCATTTTCACGAGCTTGCTTCGTCGAGACAATTATATTATTTGTAATGTCTTATTTTATGGATAATATTTGTGAACTCACAAGCCTTAACTGACATCATGAAGGATAGTGAAGGTAATCCGATTCCTGCCGAATAATATCTGTTTACCGAGGGTCATTTTCACCGAATTCGGGGACCACGTCTCCATTTGCTGGGCAGAAATGTGTTTTCTGGCGTTTTGTGACGACATTCATCCTTAAGTCAGACCGTCTGAGCTCGGAAAGTTGGCGCTTTTTGGCTGACTCGTCAAGTTCGCGAAAAACTTTTACGAAAAGAAATCCCAAGGTCGTCAGACACAGATCTGGGATTTCGAATTTGCATCGAATATTTTTGTTGAAAGGCCGCCTTCGAAGTCAGACTAAGTTGTTGGAAAAAACGTATATCCCTGTGTCCGACGCGCCGACATTGGAAATAAGAATGGGAAAGCAAAATTCTGGTACTCTTCAACGTCTGGACATATTCATAAATCACACTCGATTCCCCCCCTTCGACATACGCTTCGCATATATATGCAATGTCTACAAAAATTTATCTCTCTCTCTGCATATAATGATTAACAATAATTACAAACCTGTACAGCGCGTTCTATTGGGTTACGATAGTGACATCAATTACAAAATTCCGTTTTAACAAACATGAAACAAATCAAGTTAGATGAAAAAGTGTAATAAAATGCTAGTGTGTGTGGAGGGGGGAGACACAAATGCGTGAACGAAAACCATTGAAAAATTCTAAAATATTAATTGTTTAAATTAAAATAAGAAACTGTTCTGTTTATTAAAATATAACGATAGCTGAGTGATAGTTGCAAAAAATTCGGGGGAGGAGCGCAAATGCATAAAAAAAGACCAGTCAAAATCGAAGATACTAATGGATGAAGCTAAAATGAGAGACGGTATACTCAGTTATTAAAAAAAATGAATTAATATTTCCTATAACTAACACAAATATGATTTTATTTTTGAATACAAACAGTAGAAGTTCTCAACCTTTTAATATTTCTGACTCAAATTTCTACATCAGTTTTAATCATCTCCTCCTTCCAATGAATCTTGAAATTTTAAATAGTTATCTTCAAAATCCCGTTTTTAACTAGTTAAGAGCGATATTCTCTTTTTTTTTGCTAGCAGAATCTATTGTTTTAAATTTTAGTTTCGGTAACTAATTTCTTCGAATATTTCAATCTTGCTTTTCGTTCACGTCTTAGCATCTCCTCCCTCTTACTGAAGGACACCGTTCCTCACAGTTTGCAAATTATTGCATTAGCATTTTATTATTTATTGTTACGAAGCTGTCAAGTCATTTTCCTGACATGCTACTCTTATGAAAAGAAAGATAGTTTTACAAAGGTTTTACTGGAAGTCAAGCCAATGAATCCCGACCTTGGCAACAAACTTGGCGACCAATTTGGTGACAAAACGAAGCTTCTAGATAATTAATGATTTATGGTCTATCTCTACTGGGGGTGGATATTTAGAGAACCTTCGAGAGAATTCTATGTGACGTCACATCCTGTCGGAAAAGGTATAAATACAGAGAGCTCATCGAGTGAATTAATTGGAGTTTTGTCCATAGGGGCCGTTCAAATATTACGTAAGCACCTAAGGGGGGAGGGGGTTTGCGATTTGCTTATTTTTGCTGACAAGGGGGGAGGGGGTATGAGTGATGCTTACGTAAGATATTAAAATCACTTTATTTCCGAAAATCTCTTGTAACTTGCAAAAATAATTTAATTAAAAAAATTAAATTTGGCAAAAGAAAATTAAACTTGAATCTTTTTTTCAATGATGTTCTGAGGTCAAGTATTTTAACCACACAAGAAAAACATAAACGATAGATAGGATGAATGTTCATTGAACACAATGGATAACAGTATCTTTTCTTTATAATAGCTGGAGATGACAGCTCATAATAACGTTTGATGCATGAGGCTTATTTCTGAGAACTTTCTACTATTTCCAATGTTGAGATTCGAATAAAAGGGACCAATATGTTGTATTGTGACAATACGAGTTTCCAAGAAAGCACAAAAAACATGTTACAATAAACTTGAAATTCATTGAATATTTTGTGCATAAAAATATATATATACTCTCAGTCAGGTTTGAAATTACTGTTCAGCAAAGGATTCCGAGACTACTACTTTTGGACGATTTTACACCGGAAAGAGGCGTCAGGCAATGAGTCACATGAGCGCATTCTCGGTGTTCTTTGTTAGATCACGCTCAGTAAAATGTAAACATCACCCTTCCATTCTTCACTTTCCCCCTATTTTGATGAAAATCACTCCTCCAGGCGCTTGCGCAAAACCGCGAAGGGTTTCCGAATCCGTTGCTAAAAAATACATCTTCTTAGTTTGTGATAGAGGCCGCGGTGGCCTAATGGAAAGGTCTCGACCCCGGGACCGGAGGGTCGCAGGATCGAAACCCGATTCCACCGAAGAACCGCCGCGTATAGGGCCCGCTGCAAGCTAAATCATACGTAGTGACCAAACGCTCTCCCGCTGGTGTGGCGCGGAAGTTTGGAGAGGGGAGCAACAGCTCAGGCTTCGTCCTCGTCATCTAACCGCAGTTCAAAATTACGAGGTCCGTCCCTAAATAGCCCTCCTGTTGCTTCAAAACTGCAAATTAATATAACCTAACTTAACCTAATCTGAATATGCACTAAAAAAATATCATTGAAAGCGGAAATAAAATAACGAATATTCGCAAATCCTTCGTAGACATTAAGTCTGCTAATCACTTGACGTTTTTCCCCCTTGGGTTCTCATAGTTTTTTTTAACAATAAAAGTTTATTTTTTCTTTTCCGTTTTTTCTCTGGGATGTTTTTTTCCCTAATCAATTTCATAGCGTTAATATCCGATGAGAGTTAAGTGGATAATTGTTTTGATCTTTTTTTCATTATTTGGAAAACGAAAATGAAAAATGTTTTTTTATTGTTTTTATACTAATTTTTTCTTTCTGTTATGCGTTGTTTTTTCTATCTTTTCTGATCTTAATGATGTTGTTTTCCATCAACAACATTATGCGCAATTTTTCGTTCGTTTCAAAGAACGATTCTTCCGCCAATTTGTTCCGAAACTAAACTAATAACTTCACACCTCCTCGTAGCCACAGTGGCCGACAGCTCTACTGTCTGGTGTCTCCGGAGTTTTTAAAACCGCACATTACACAAAACAAGTCAAATCGGAAATATGTCTTCATTTCGAGAAATATTGTATAAATTTTTTTTTTGAAAGTTTCAAAAAGTCTTCATCAGATAAACATCTAAAGGATATTCAATGTAAAAATAATGATGTGTGGCGGCAGTATAAAAATTCTTCTAAAAAGGAGGAGTTAGTATTAAAAAGAGCTGAGAAAGAACTGCGAAAGGCAATAAAAAAAAAAAAATTTTTCTTGATTATTTTATAAAGGTAATTATAATCAATTTATTCTTAAAATTTTAAGCATATCTTATCATAACTTTAAATTTATAATTAACTTAGTATGAAATAACTTTACGTATTCTTGTTAATATTCGCTACATTTATTGAAATATGTAGATTATACTGCCATTGTAATATGTAATAAAGTGTTAATATTAACATCTTTCTATAATTTAATAGATAAATCATCTTTACTAATGCAATCTTATAGTGAAAGTATTCTTCAATTTTCAAAAGTAAATCTAGGAAATTAAGTGGTTCGAATACGACTTCGCATTTTGAATAAAACATTAAATAACAATAATAGATTATGAAAATACTTTAAAAATGAGTCATTCAGCAATCTAAGATTTAATTGTTTTCACTTCTTATGTTTTAAATTTTAAAAAATTCACATATTGTAATGATTGTTACCTTTCATATTTATGTAGTTACAATAGTGTAATTGATAGTTATAAAAGTGTTTTGAGCTTTATTGGAAAAGAAAGTTTTCATTTACTTTCATACAACAACTTACGTTTTTGATATAAAAGTGATTACTAAAAGTTTAGTCCTTTTGTCACATGCTTAAAAACTATAGGAGCAATTGTGAAAAATTAATGAAGAATTTTATCAAGATTCCTTCCGAGAAGAAAGCGATGAAGTAGTAACAGAAGGGGGAAGCAATATAATAACAGATATGGAAAAATGGCTTGAGCAACCTTGGTCAGCATCTGAATGGATGATGGGCATGTGCAAAATCAAATTTAAAATGTAGCTATGTTCTTTTAAAATTGTGATAAACTAAGAAATTTTCCTTAACAAAATTGTAAGAAAATTAAACATAATTTTATTTTTTCATTTTAAGCCGAGTTAGAGTTTTTTTATTTGAATTAAGTCCTAAAATTTTTATAACTAGATTATTACTGTTATACGTTTTGTAAAAAAAAAACCCGGGGGGGTTGCAGTTTGCTTACGTAATTATAAGAGGGTTGTTTACGATTTGCTTATTTTTGCTGACAAGGGGGGGAGAGGGGTGAAAATTACCAAAACATGCTTACGTAATATTTGAACGACCCGTACTGCAAACTGGCGAGCTAATATACGCTAAGTGCTACTGAAAATGCTGTGACTGATTTTTATTAGTGATCCGCTTTGTTAATTTATACAAGTGCCATTTAGTTTTGTTACCTGTCCTACGTGTTTTTCTGGAAAAGTCGTGAAATAAAGAGCTCTTTTTTTATTATCCTGCTTGTTGAACTACATTCACGTACATCCACCGGACGATTTTTCGTAACAATACTTTTGTTTAACCAGTTCATTGATATGCAACTTCTATCCCGAATCTTATGCAAGTGTTTTTCATACACTTTTGTTTAACTTGACTTGTTTTCATGTTCGCACAGGAGGATTATTGTAACTGATGTTTCAGTCTCTTCATCATGTGATAGAGTTTTGATATTTTGAACACATTCGTATTCTCGCTGACAATACGCTATTTTAACATTTTCATAATTTAATTATCAGTTAGGCGGTTCATTTAATTAAATTATTTCGAACCTGGTAGAGGATTTAGAAGAAACTGAGTTCAAGACTCCGTAGTATTTTTAATAATGAATTATAAAATAAAGACTAAAAGGTAGAAAGTAGTTAAATAAAAAAAAATATGCATTTATGCGCATTTATAAAAGTGTGTTCTTGAAAATTCATTTTATTAAATCTATTTTCTTTTTAAAGAAATATTTGAGCCATTTTGATGAAAGACAAAGGAATTTGTTTCAAAACCTGGAAAACAAGGAGAGCTTTGAATATCAGAGATAAGTTTAACAAATACCTTATTAGGTATGATAATCTCCACATACTATACAACTATCAGCAAAAAAAGGCGCATAGATGTGCATATTTACCCTGATCACAGAAATTTTAATTTATTGATGCACTGACCAAGAATAGGTCAATAGGAGATGGAAAGTCGTTTGTCATGCCACCAACCCCCACGTAACTGTTCCGGCCCTCAGCCGAAAGAAGTGAAGTGAATCGTGGAAGAAACAGTTGAGCGGGAGACGAGGTGGTAGGCGCCGTTAATTGAATTGGGATTCTGCACAGAGTGTACTCGTTTTTGTAGGAGTTCCAGAGGTGAACTCCGAGTGATTACGAGGAGTATTCTTGAGCGTGAACCGTAATGGAGAACTTCAGCAGTTTTTAAAAACACGTGAAAGCCATCCATATTTGTAGAAAAAATCATTCTAATTTCAAATATGCAAGCGAAATCTTACAGAAAAATTTATTTATTTAAATATTGAGAGCGAAAGATGCACTGAAATAGCAGGAATCATGATGCAATCCGAAACGCACTCTCATTGGCCGAGTAGATTCTGACGTCGAGGGTGCCTTCCTTCGCATACTTCTCTTTCGCTAGTTCTGTACTCTGCTTTGAATCAAGGCGTTTGTACCAGCTAATATTTTAAAAGTGAAGTTTTTAGCTTTTCTACTATTCAGCGTTCAATTTCACAAAATATTTTGAAAGTAAAGAATTTTTTCTGCTTTTAGTTTTTTTCACAAGGGGTGGGATGACATAGTCCCACCGCCCATCAATGGTCTTCCGTATTCCCCGAGACTCTTCCGCGAATCGTAACGTCAGCCCTTTATTTGAAAATGCCTGGAAAGAATGTGTATCTCTCTGAATGCAACAAATTTTCCAACAGTCAGCACTCAAATGTGACACACTATTCTGTAGTATTTTTATGGATCTCTTTGAAAGCTTCGGAACAAAGCAAGCTACTCACTTTCTATCAGTAAAATCCTGATCGCTTACTTATTTTATTACAAGGGAAGTAACACAAATGTTTTGTCAGTGCATGTGTATGTAATTATTCAGTTCCGACAAAGAAACTGGACACAAAACGCCGGCTCGTAAATTATCTCATAAGAAAAGTTGTTTTGACCTTTCCGTGAATGCATTCAGTTACTGGAATAGGGCTCTATACTATACAGAAAAGGCTTCGCCTTAGAAAAACGGATAGGTTTTCGAAACCATCAAGCAACAATAAATTGCAGAGGGGCCCTCGGGCATTCCGAGAAGACGCGGCGATTTCTGTTGCACACGCAAGAATGGAAAGATAAGAACCTGATTTTGCATGATGTATTAAATTTCGTATGCCTACAGAAAAAAAACAGGAATTTATTTATTTCAGAAGTTCCGTTCAAAATAATTTCAGATACAGCATTTTTTTAAAAACACACTTGGGCCTTTTAAAAATTAATTTTATTTTATATAGTTTTATTCTACTACGTTTTATTTTACTATATAAATTATTTCCTTTGTACTATTATTAATTTTAAAATACTAGTTTATACTAATTAATATAAAATCTGGTAAAAATAATTTATATAAAGAAATACACTAAAAAATTAAAAATGATAAAACTGTAACCACTTTCGTAAATTGCAAAAAAAAAAAAAAGATACGAACAAAGTATCTGTAAGTAGTAAGCCTTATTTACTGCAAAGTAAGTTTTTTTCATTATGTTAGTTAATTTTTGAATTATATAAAAAAACTATATAAATTTATAACAATATTCAAACCAGACCAAATGCGACTGATCTAGGAATTTAAGTGCTGCCATCAACAAACTCGAGATGCACGATGAGATAAATTTATCCCACCTTTTCTCAACTATAATAATTGATGAGCAAACTAACTTTTGAAGACTAATTTTGATTTTAATGAATTCATTGAATATAAAGAATTTATTTTGAATCAAAAGTTAATTCTGCTAATTATTTTGTTGAACTACAAATGAAAACGAATTTTATTATAAAAAAAGTCGTGAATTTAAACTAATTTTTAAGATATTCTTGTTAATTTTCAATAGTACTGGTAATTTTTAAAAAAATATAAGAAACTCTCGAATATCCAATGAAAAAATTTATGCTATAAATTAACATGAGCAAGTTTTTTTTAAAAAAAAACATTCTTAAAGAAGGTGGGATCTTCTATATTTTTACCCTTTGAGGGGCAATGGCCTCTCAAAGGGTAAAAAAATAAATTCCATGTAATCAAATGGGAAAAAACTAATTAACTTTAAACATTTGCTTTAAAATATCTTAATTTTTTTTTTGCTGCTAACCTCACCTTATACTACTTTTAAAAACAAAAAAAGATATCGAATTCTGAATTTACTGTGCTTCATGATATACAATTTTAATAGGTATAATATAGATTAATAACTCACATCAAAATGATCTCCACAGACATGACGAACGCTGCTTGCTGATAATTCCGGATTTAGCTTCGGATCTCTCTTCATCGCTTTACACCACTTTTTGCGAATAACATAATTTTTTTGGCACATTGATAAATAATTTATCGGGTGTCGTTACAGTTGTATTACGACATTTAGGAACAATACAATACTTGTATCTTTCCGACATTATTTTATCTGATGCGATAGTCGGACAGTACAGAAAAAAAGAGAATCTCTATACAGCGCGAACGGGAAGGAAGAGTGTTTCTCCCCTGTCTGGCAATTTTGACGTCAGACCCGTTTCGCGCCAAAATGGATCGTTTTTCCCGCGTTTTCTGAGTGGCGAACTTTGATTGCAAGTTTAAAAAAAACAAAACTGTCTAGAATTTCTTTTTTAATGTTATTGTTCGTTTCGAAGCATTTTAAATCGATTTAAAAAAAAAATGCTGAAGTTCCCCATTGTACATACGTACATACTCCTATTTAAATAGGATATAGTAGAATTAATAAAGTAGTGTGAACAAAAAAGTGGAATCATTGAAGTCTGGAGCACACAGTTTGGCATCGCTAATAGTAACTGATTAGCTGTAACGCGAAACAATGTGCTAAATTTAAGTGTTGTTTTATTTTGATGTGTTAGTTTTCTTGATCATTACATAAATATGCAGTTTGAAAAAAAAATGTTTTAAAATTATCGGGCAAATCTGATCGGGAGACTCTGAGCTGGTTAGACTTCAGTGGTATTGAATGCTGTTGTTAATCGTAAGACGCGTTACTCTGTCCTGCCAAGCATCCGGGGACTTTTGAATGACAGTCGCTGCAATTGCTCGAGTACTGAAGCCGGAGTCCTAGTAGCCATGACCGGCCACCCCCGATCCTTTCCGTAGTAGGTACATGCTGTCACTGGAGGGGGTAACACAACCTCACCATTATTATACCCCCAGAAGAAGCCAGAGCCCGCTTAATTATCCGGTAGCTTCTCATCCACGAAATCGTGGTGTCCCTTCCGGGGGAGGAATACTATTGTTAAATTTCCCATAATTTTTGTGCATGCTTTTGTGTTTTAATCGACCAGAATTTTGTTTGCAATTCTTTCGTTAAACATTTTTTTTATGACAACTAAAAACAGAAGAGTTGTTTCGATGGATGAGATTGAAGAACACTGAAATGGGGTCACCGATGTTAAACTGATGTAGGGGAAACTAGGGGTACTTGAACTTACATGATTTTCTCAGACTGTAAGATAATTGATAATTTTTGTGCATGCCTTTGTGTTTTAATCAACCAGAATTTTGTTTGCAATTCTTTGGTTAAACATTTTTATTATGGCAACTAAAAAGAGAAGAGTTGTTTCGATGGATGAGCTTGAAGAACACTGAAATGGAGTCACCGATGTTAAACTGATGTAGGGGAAACTAGGGATACTTTAACTTACATGATTTTCTCAGATTGTAAGATAATTGATAATTGTGTGTGCCATCTCCGTTCGAACTTTCGTCATATGTTGCATTGGAGAGGATTTCCATTCCAATCCGAAAAGCCATCGTAATGTTTTGTAGGTAAATATATTTTGTGGGGTCCAGAAGTAAATTTTCCTTTCTTTATTTCTCTTGGAATTTGGAAGTTTACCCTTAAAGATATGACGAATTCAAATATTTTTGAGGTTTAAGCATACTTCAAACTATAATTTGATATATGATGCTGCGCAATATCTTAATTTTAAAAGGTATAATCTTTAGATTATGTTGAAAAAGTCAAGTTAGAGATACTTGATCCTAGCCAGGATTCTTGCCCCTTCCTAAAAAAACTTTACAAAACAAGAATTAATTAGGTAGGTATCTTTTGATATTTACTGCAACTGCGATGTTCGTAGACGATCGAAGTTCATTGTTGGCATCAATTTTCTGTTGCAAATTTGTCGCCAAGATGGCAACAAAAATAATCAAGCTGGATGGTTGTACTAGCAACTCCTCGCTCTAATTATCGCCAAAATAGCTAGCGCTCTTGGTAGTTGAGTTTTATATGAGAATAATTATTTGAAAACAGTTTATAAATAATTATTTAAAGAATAAAATTTCTTTTTGGTGTGATAAATTCAAACAATACAAATAGTTAATTTAGCAAGAATTTTAAAAATAATTGAAATTTATTTATTCCATTTATTCATCGCTTGCAAATTAACGACTCTTATTCATTTGTCATTTGAATTAAATTCTTTCGCTCGCACAGCTTGTCATCGTTTGGTTTTATTTAAAGTTTCGACATATCGGTTGAGTTCGTCTCTTTGTTGGTTTGCATTTTCTTGTAGAGTAAAATTTTTCATTTTTTGTTTCCATTATAATATTAGGAGAACTGAGTAAGTCTATTAAGCTTTCCCAATTTATTGTTTCGGTCAACATTTTTTTAGATCCTTTCTTTTCATTCTGGTGCTTTTCTGTTTTGTTCTAATTTTACGAAACCGGCAATTCTTCAATGATCTAGTGACTGGTAATCTAGTGATCTCACTAGATTACCAGTTTCATTTCTATAATTTTTATCATTAAATTAAACCAATATTTTAATTGTTTATTTAATTTTGAAATAATTTCATTTAATTTTCTAACTATATTTAATTTAATGACTAAACTAATTCAATGAGTAACAATTGCGTTTTATAGTTGCCATATTATTTAATTTTTAATATTAGTTTCATTAATATTTTTTGATAATTAAGACGCTTTTAATTTAGTAGTTTAAACCTAATATCTGAATTTCGTTACATCCAAATTATCGAAAGAATTTAACTACTCTTTGTTTGTAGGAACAAGTACCCTAGCTTAGGGTCAAGTATCCCTAAGATTAGGAATACTCGACCCTATGTGATTTCATGAAACATAATTTAGGATAAGTACATTTCTCATTCTTAAAAACATATACTTTTTGGAAGATATTTCTCGAATATTTTCAAAATATTCGAGAAATATAAGAAAAATTGAAACTAGGGTCAAGTATCCTCAGTTGCACCAATGAGGATGGTCTAAATCCTATTAAAACAGCCTTGATATGCACGGAAAAGCAAGAGGAAGCCTCAAGAACGGACGTGATGCTTTTCATGAGATGGTGTTACAGAGCAGCTAGGAAACATCAGTCTGCAGAGAAGTAATTTACACTCGTAAATTTTAAGAAAAATCTGATTTTTTTTTAATCTATTTTAATTCATTTATAAGCTGTTTCACGTTTCTGTCAAGATGAATTTTTTGCCTTTACAATTTCTGTATTTTTTTAAATTTTGGAATATTTTATGTGATAAATGACATAAAGTATTTCAAGAAAAGATGATATCAACTTTAACGCATGCGAAAGAGTAATTTTCATAAAAAGCGTTCCCTCTTTTTATTTTTCCTACTTTTAGGAATTTGATATTCCCCATATATACCAAAATTGCTGAGTCTCGGCTGTATTTCGATACTTGTAGGAAAAGGATAAAAAAAAATCACGTTAGTTTTATATCATTTTTGCTTGTTAAACTAAATAATGCTGTTTCAACCATTTATGAAATATCATGAGAAATTTTGTCTAAGAATTCTAAGAATCTTGTGTTAAAATAGCAAAATATTGATAATTTTCTAAGAAGTTCGTCTAAAGATTTTCGTTTCAATGGAATTAGATTACATAAATGTTTCGAAATAAAACTTTTTGGAAGAGGGTCTGAGTAATAAAGGTGAAAAAAAGTCTGAAATGAAAAATAACATCTCAAACGGTGATTACCACGAAATTTTTGGTCAATACTTCCAACGCAAACAATAGTAAATTTCGAAAAAAAGGTACTTTTAATATGAATACGTTTAAAGGGGGGACTACAAATGTAGTTTTCAAACCCTTTTTATGCTAGTTTCAAAATGCTAGTTAATGCCACACTCTTATTAGTGTACTAGAAAAGCAGAAATAATTTGAATTATTTTCTAATTTTTAGTCATTAATTATTAACTAGGATTACCATAATTTTTTTCGTTGAAATCTGGATCCGCCAGAAATGGGGGGGGGGAGGGGAAGAGATATGGAGAGGGACAAAATTTAGTTTAATATTCTAAAAGCTGCCTACCAACGACCCTCTTTCATAATACTAGCACAGAGTTTGAAGAAGTGAAAAAACATTTAAGACGTCAGAATGAAAAGCAGATATAACTTTTTATTAATGTTTGATAATTCGAAATTATATTAATGAAAAACAGAATTAAAATAAAAATGCCAAAACTTTTCATTTTTAGTTTCAGCTGGGGCCTAGATAAGGCGGCCCATCCACTTTCTCATCAACAATGGATTTGAGAAGTATAAACATTGAATTTTCATTGGCGGAATGGTCTGAGCTTTTTCGAATACGTCAGATTTTTACTATTACAACCAAATTTCTTTCGCTCCGCATTCACTGAGGTAAATCAGGACATCTTGAAGATCCGGACACAACTCCGGACATGAGCATGAATTCCGAACTGTCCGGGCGAAATCCGGAACCCTATTTCTAACTCATTATTATAAATATTATGGAATCTAGGATATCACATTTTTCTCAATGTCCAGGTGGCGCCAGAAATATGGAATCAAATTTTAATAAAATTAATCGAACTAATAATTAAATTCTAAAAATATTAAGATATGCATTGTCATCTAGAAAATGCAAGAGTAAAAAATTTCCATACTCTAACATTTCAGACAGTCGATTACAAACCGTTCAACTGCACAAACATGAAACAGTCAAGTTAAGTAAAAGTGTATAAAAAAGTACATTTTTATATATACATTTTATATATTTAGTACAGAGCATACGAATGTGTTTAATCCTCCGTTAGTCGCAATATCTAATAGATGCACATGTAGTCTGAATCCATTAACAGTTTTTAACGCATTACAATTTGAATATTTTTTACTGAATACTCATTTATATTCTCTTTAGGACTACTGTTCAGCAACGGATTCTGGGGCTACCATTTTTGGACGAATTTACACCGGAAAGGGGTGTCAGGCAGTGAGTCATATGAGCGCATTTCCGGAGTTCTTGGTTAAATCATGCTCAGTAAAGTGTAAACATCATCCTTCCAATCTTTTCTTTCCCCCTATTTTAGTGAAAATAACTCCGCGCGGCGCGTGCCCAAAAGCGCGGAGGATTTCCGAATCCGTTAGTATACTATAAATATTATTGCTATAATGGGAAAATTATCATAACCATAAACATATCAAAGAATAGCGAACGATGGCAGTCTACGTAGCAGATAACACACACACACACACACACAATACTCGTCCGATATAACTAGTATATAATCAGACAGAAATAAAGTAAACAAGAATTAAATCTTATATCAAAAAGTCATTATTTAAACAATACATCAATTTTAAATAAAATCTAATAAATTGAAATTACTAAAGATACCATAAACAAAAATCAAGTTTAAACATTATATTTCAACAAGTGAAAGAACACTGTTGTTATTAAAAATAATGAAATATGCAATCCAAGTAAATGGAGTTTTCAACAATTAAAATAGCAGCTTGGCTGTGGACAAGCTTTAGCCAGGTTAAATTAATATATATATATATCAAAACAAACTTATAAACACAAGACAAAAACTCAAAAACAGTCAAGACAAAATGGCAAAAATAGACAAAAACCAAAATAAAATTGAAAAATATCATAGCGAGGCCGCTCGTCAGGAAGAGAAGCTCGCTCATGATATTAATTTGTGCTTTTTTCTGCTAACGACAAACGAAATCCGTTAAAAATTGCCGTCATCCTTATATATATATATATATATATATTAGGTAGACTGCCATCAATTAACTCGTTCGCTACCAACCGTCACATAAATGTGACAGACATAAAATCTATTCCAACTGAATAGATGTCATATAATCCTGAAAAAAACCTTGGGCTGTGGTGGACGTTTTTCCCAGGAGACTTTGGTAGAGAAAGGGTTACGGATGAAAATGATTCCGATTAAAGGAGAATTTAAGCGGGACAAACTTGAAATGAAGCTTTCAAATTATTTAAAAAGATAAAATAAGAAATATCATCCCTACTAATAGTCCTGTTGATTCTCTGTTAAATATGATGGTTTAAATATGAATGTTTTTTTTTTATGAAAATCGGGTAATATTTAATATAAAAAGTAAAAATTAGTATAACTTACTGTATTAGTTGATAAAAATACTAATTTTTATCAACTAATAAGAGAGATGGTAATACATTGAATTTTTAAAAAAATCAAAGGTTTCTTTTAAAAAAGTACCCAATTCTTTTGAGATTTAATATTGAATTTCGCCTTAGTGAAATAAAGAGGAACGGTGGAAATGAAAAAAATAATGCAATCTTTGTCACTTGATTACAAAATTGCTGATTTAATCTTGAATGTGACGTAAAATTAATAACATATGAATACATTCATATGTTATTAATACAAGAGTACTTTTATTCTGATGCACAAGAGGATACAAAGTTATTAAAATAATTAACTAATTACTCTTAACTTAATGAATAAAATTGTCTTAAGTCTTTTATAAAAATATCCTATTCAGATTTCGTAAACATTACAAAGAAAATTGTTGATATAAAAACACGAATAGATGAATATTACTGTTTTTTTAAAAATTATGGCCAGATTTAAGATGGTGGTCTCAGTGTAAAACGTATGTATTTGTATTTCAACTTTTTCTTTTACTTCATAAATTGCAATCATTAAAAAAAGCAATTGAAACTTCTATTTTGAAATATCAAAATGTATATGATTTCATTGAAACATCAAAATTTATATGATTGGATTGAAAATCGCTTTTGAAATTCTAAAAGATATATATTTTGAAGAAAATGTGCGTTAATTTCCATGACAATCATCGATTTATCATAAAATGAACGGTTTTAATCAGACGAAAATTATCGAGAAAACAAATAAAAGGTCATCATAATTATAGCAATAAAATATCAAGAATATTCAGAGAAAGGCACAAAAATTCAATGGAATTAATGAAACTTGTAAGCAAGTTTCTGATGGATGAATATTATCCTTCTTTAATGTTTAGTAAAGTCTTTTTTCTTTAATGAATCTCGTTATTTATTTCATTCAATTCCAATTCACTTTTAAAAGTCTTTAAAGCCATTAAAAGGTTTTAACTTGAACCATGAGGCGTAAATAACAGGAGTTAATATTCAACACCAACGGTTGTAAGTTTCCTCACTTTTGGATGATAATTACTTTGTTTGTCGCTTTCATCCATTCGTGTTTTTATATCAACAATTTTCGTCGTAATATTTTCGAAATCTGAATAGGATATTTTTATAAAAGACTTAAGATAATTTTATTCATTAAGTTAACAGTAATTAGTTAATTATTTTAATACCTTTGTATCCTCTTGCGCATCAGAATAAAAGTACTCTTGTATAAGTGTTGTCTGATTACCCAGGAAAGGATAGTTGTTAACTCCTCCCTCCTTGGGGGTAAGTGTGATCTGTTGTAGGATGCCACACGAAGAGGGGTACTAGGATAATTAATTTAATTTACATAAATTTAAAGTATTTACAGATAATTCACAATTCTATGAAAAACGGCCATACTGCCGATCCGAACGACAGTGGCATATATTTTATGGCTAACTATAACTATATCCGTTAAGTGGGACATTCACCAGTAATCCACTCCACTTTTTTGGAACATAGGATACCAAACCCCTTCGTCAATGTAAGAAACTGATGAAAACGGTGTATGCTAATTTTATGGCTAACTATAACTATATCCGTTAAATGGGACATTCACCAGTAATCCACTCCACTTTTTTGGAACATTGGATGCTAAACCCCTTCGTCAATGT